>SNQJ01S0038273.1:32799-49012 GCA_010110895.2 Picea sitchensis | reverse complement strand
GGTCTCATGCACTATTACTTGGGACTAGAACTATGGTAGAAGCGTGGTGAAGTATTCCTTGGACAAGGAAAGTATGCAGTGAAGATTCTTCAGAAGTTTGGAATGATGAATTGCAAATCCATGGACACTCCTATGACCACAGATATAAGGAAAGTAAGAGACTCAAATTCTGATCCAGTAGACCCGTCCTTGTATCGAAAATTGATTGGGTCATTGATGTATTTAGTGAATAATCGACCAGATATTTGCTTTGTTGTAAACACGTTAAGCCATTTCCAGGTGGAACCTAGACATGAGCATTGGATAGTTGCAAAGCATGTTCTAAGATATATTCGTGGGACGCTAAACTATGGTTTAAGATATACTGCATCCAACAATATACAACTTCATGGATTCACAGATTCAGATTGGGCAGGAAGTGAAAAAGACAGAAGGAGTACTTCAGGCATGTGTTTTAGCTTGGGTTCCGCTGTGATATCTTGGGGCAGCAGGAAACAGAAGTCTATTGCACTCAGCACAGCAGAAGAAGAATATATCGCAACATGTGAGGCATGCACAAAAGAAGTATGGCTAAGAAAGATGATTTTAGGACTATTTGATCAGGTTCCAGATTCGACCATAATATACTGTGACAATCAGAGTTGTATAAGGCTATCCGAACAGCCAATGTTTCATTAACGGTCGAAACACATTGAGATCAAATACTACTTTATTCGAGATAAATTCTAGGAAGGAGAAGTGAAGCTCCAGTATATCCCTACAGATGAGAAGATAGAAGATATTTTGACAAAGCCTCTGTCCAGGATAAAGTTTGCATACTTACGAGACAAGATGGGGATCGTAGAGATAACTCCCTTAGATGAAAGGGAAGATATGGCTCTCTAGGTTGGGAGGGAGCATTGGCATATCATTGATTTATGGACATTCATTTTTCAGATTCCTAGAGAGAAAGAAAAGCCAAAACAACCAGTGATTATACCAAGAATCACAAGACTACCAACTTGGTTTGAAACCACTAGAAGCAATCAAGCAAAAGAAATGGAAGTTATGATGAAGAACAGTATATGTAAGAAATTGTGAAAAAGGGTTATGAATGAAAGCATCGCGAGATTCAGAACTAGAGGTTCTTCCAGAAGGAGGAGGAGACTATGATAACAACTTGTTCCCGTAAACTAGATATACCTCTATCTGAGTTATTATATCTCTTGCAATATCCATGGATTGAAGTTTACATCAGTTGGTTGTAAAAGACTGCTCTCCCAATAGAGAATTTGAGGAATAAGCTTATGTAAATCAATCTCAAGGTCTTGAGGTATACCATAAAGAGACCCATGTATGCAGATATAAGAAGACCTTGTAAGGATTCAAACAACTTCATGCAGAGTATCTCATATACAGCAGAAGCGTGGTAAAAACACTCTATGACAGAGATAGTGTATCATAATAGTTACCCAGAAATCTAGGATGATAGATTGCTAATCCATGGCAAACTCTCATGATGACAGAAGAAGTGCTACTTGGATATGTTTCAGTTTGATCCTTGCCACAATGTCATGGGCTAGCAGGAAACATAAGTGTTGAATTCAACCATGATATGTATTGTAATGATCAGAGCTACATGAAGCCTTCAGAGAAAACCAGTGTTCCATCACAGACCAAAGTACATTGAGATCAAGCATTACATTCTTCATGATGAAGTCCAGAAAAGAGAAGTGGTTCTCCAATATATCTCCACAGATGAGCAGATAGCATATATTTTAGTAAAACCTCTGTCCAAGATGAAAAAATTTCAAGTTGGGGCTCGTGGAGACGACTTCCTTATTGAAAAAGGAATAGATTACTCCCAGGTTGGGAGGGAGCACTGATGTGTTATTGGTTTATGGACATTCATTTTTCAGTTCGAAAAATGGTCCAGGATTAGCAGTTCCTTTCTAGTTTGAAAAGTGGTTTGATATTTCTAATGGACAGGCATTTTCCAGTTTGGAAAATGGTCTAGATCAGACAGTCATTTTCGTAATGAAAATGGTTCGATAGATTGTTGGTGTACCATAGACAACGATTCTCTTTATGGTCAATGTGGGGGAATGGTCTAGGATGGTCATTCTTCTTGGCAGTGACTCTCAGTAGTGGTCAAATAGAATGGTATGCCTCGTCGAGAAGTCATTCTTTTGAAGTTCACATTTGTGAGCAGTTTCGAAGAATGGTATGTTTTGGAGGTTGGTGCAGGACAATCATTTCCTTAGGAAATGGTCCGCACAATCATTCCCTAGGGCAGACTCATTCTCTCTAGGTTTCACTATGTTTAGTGCCAGAGGAATGCCCCAGTTAGGTGAATGGTACAGGTTCAGCAATCGGGGACAAGCATTCCCTAGGGCAGACTCATTCACTCCAGGTTGCACTTTGTTTAGTGTCGGAGGAATGGCCCAATTAGGTGAATGGTACAGGCTCAAAAATCAGGGACAGGTATTCTTTTGTGCTTGAGAAGAATAGTTCAGATATCCCATGGTTGATGTTTTACTTTCTGAGGGCAGAGGCGCTTCCATATCTCATAGATGTGAGTGGAAGAATGGCCTAGATGACTCAGTTTATATCATGATATTGTTTATTTATGCAGGTTGATATCAGATGATATGATTACTATGGAGATTGTATGTCTCTAGACAGTATATGTATGCTATTGTGGTGGATGTGTTCCATTGGTTGTGACTATGTGTCATTGATTAAGTAGTCGTGTGCTACTTGGTGTGGTTGTGTACCACTGGATAGTAGTTGTGTACTACTATGGATAAACATAGTTGTGTTCTATTGAATGACATTGTCATGATTGCCATGTAGACTATTAGTAGTGTTGAAAATGATTATTAGCTAGATGGATGGTCAGTGTACTGATGGACAGACATTCTCCAAACGGAAAATGGTCTAGGACATTTATTCTTCTAGGATGTATGTCTGGATTAGAAGAATAGTCCTTGTATCCCATGGCGAGGCTTCCAGCTTCTGTTGGAATAGTTATTCTTCTAGGACATATGCTCAGATCACTATGTGGAGTGAGTGACTTATTCAGCATCATGCATGATTACTCAGATGGAGTATGGTTTCGAGAGATGATGCAGTTGATATTGTCAAATGATATTCATAGTGATGATGGTGCTCGTGATCTAATCATGAGATAGCATGCACGGATATGATGATGCTACCAGTTGAATGGTATGTTTGTGGTCAAGACCATTGCTTTCATTACCTCCCTAGATAGGAGGGAGTGTTGATATTGTGGTAGTTGTGGGAGGTATTAACCTCCACGTGTAACCCTGACAAGAATAGAATATTCCGGGAAGTAAGAAGAAACCCTAAAGCATTGGACATAACCCTAGAAGACAAGTCGACTAAAGGAAATATTTTAATATTGAGTTTTGAGCCTCCAGAATGAGAAGTCGGCCCAGACAGCTAGGGATAAGCAGTATAAATACAGGATGTCAGAGCTCATTTGACACACACATCTCACAACTGCAGAAATGTAAGAGTGTGCACTGGAGAGTAGTTGTGGTTGCAACTACTGCAACCTGTATTCTTTGTTTTGGGCTTGGACTTTCTATTGGTTATGGTTTGGACTTTCTTCCTTGTGTGCTAGCTCCGGAGAGAGGTACGCTACATTGATTGGTTATTAGGCCAAGGGTTTTCTTCTGGAATTATTCTCTGTCAAGGTTAAGGTGCTTGAGGGTGGCTTCGGCCTATGGTTGGGTGACAATATTGCTATATTGTCTATGGTTAAACGAGCACACCTATCATTTCTAACATGAACTACATAAACTTCTTTCAAAAAGCACTAACATATCTAAGCCTAGTCCCACCTTTTCTCCATGTTAGAAAAACCACATCAACAACTTTGTACCAAGTTGAATGAGACTATATATCACACAAAAGACACCCTTCATACAAGTTTGAAGTGTCTTTACGTGAAAATGGGCTTCTGTTACATTTTGTTCTTGTCTTCTAAAAACCATTAGTTTTAGTTGATTTTGTACGTTCATATATAGTAAGCAAAAAAAATAAAACATCTAAGAGAATGGTTGACCTAACATTCTTAAATGAAAAACTAATAAATACAATTTGAACACTTACACATTTATAGCGATAGAACTCCAAGACTTTTGACATTTGCTTCTATGTTGAGCTTTGAGCTAGTTTATCAAGAGGCCATTGTTTCAAGCTCTGCATCTTTGTTTTGAAGTATTTTGAAACCCAACCCCACTTTTTTCAATAATTTTTGAAACATTTAGAAGAGAGTTGTTGGTTTGGCAAAGTTTCAAAAAGCCCCAAATCAATTGTGTAACTAATTTCTTTCTATTTGGGAGATCAGAAATACAACATCAAGAAGAAAAGTCAAGCATTTTTTAAAGTCAACCATACGACCATTTCACAGTTCATAAGAAACCCAAACTCACTTGTACAAAACAAACATGAAGAAAAAAAAGGAAAATTATTATAGAGAAACCAAATGTAAACACAACTAGGTAATAGACCACTACTTTCCAAACAAGAAATCTTTTAAATATCCTTCATTCACCATATGAAACCTTGTCATACTATCCAAATGAGATGCATAAATTAGTCATGGTACTTTGTAGCCACCATCCCTATTCCTTGTACTACCTCACCAACACCTTTCCTAGTTAAAAATATAGAAGATATCAATACTTTTTTCCTTATGAAAAAATATTATATTACATACTTCATTCCCTTATTAATGAAAAGTTTATAAGCATCCTGCAAATGCAAGGTGCTATATTAAAATTCCACTCATGCCATAATTGTACAACATGGCTAATTGAGCCATCATCCAAACATACGGATAGTTATTAAAATGGATGCTCCAAGAAGAAATAGGCTATGAACAAATAGTTGAAAACGGATCTAACCATAAGATAGTTATGGAAGCATTTTTAGAACAATTATTACAAAAGGAAATGAGTAAAAAATATGTGGCCTTTTTTTCTAGCTAGCAATGTTGGTGTGCTAAAGGGATTTTCTTGTCTTCAATTTTGAACTTTGTTATTCCTTTGTCATGTGGTGCACTAATCTTGTTCTTCAAAGTATGCTCTTTGAACCCTTGAATGTACCTATTTCCATATCATACGCATGAGAGAATAGTGGAATATATAGAAACCCATTGGAGAATATATTATTGTCATAAGTTATTTTATTAAGTCTTATTGGGCCTTGATTATTATCATTAGTTATGCAAAATTTTGATTTATGAAAAATAAATTAATTTTGTGTTACATAAAATTAAGCCAAAACATTTGACATTTAATGAAAGCCAAATTTTGCACATTACATTTCCAACTTTAGATCATTTGTTGAGAGCTCTAGTCAATGAATTCACACATGGAGGCCATTCTTAGCTTGTAGGGGTTATTTTCTCATCACAAATATGAATATTCATTTTCATATGATCAAAAAATATTGAAACCCCATTTCCCAAAAAATATTGAAACCCCATTTCCCAAAAAAATATTGAAACCCCATTTCCCAAATTCAATATTTTTTGATCATATGAATTCATACATAGGAAACCAGATCTAGTTATGTAATGTAAAACGTATACTATGCAACAATTTATTGAACTTCTACATCCATATCATGGATACATTTTGAAAATATCAATATGAATATATCATCTTTCAACATGTGTTATTGGGATTTTTATAAAAATATATTAACAAAAATTCCAAAGAATGTCACATGTGGAGAATACTGTCACATGTGGAGAAAATTCAAAAATTGTCGAATAAATTTTGTGAACAATAAAATCCTTGCATCAAGAAAAGATAAGATAACCAATTAGTAAAATATGATTTTAGCACGCTCAGAAACAACTTAACATGACAGTAAGTTTGCCTAGTGTGTCAATAATTGAGATATTCAACATTGAACATTGGAAAATATCCACCCCATCCCATCTAATTAACATTTACTATTTGTGGGTTTTATGTGCATAGTGCTAAAAGAAAAAACATTGGAAGTAAGACACTCCATACACTGTTTATTTCCAGAATTACAAACAACATTATGAGGAACTGTGAAAATCTCCATACTTTAACACTTGGAAGTAACTAATGATCGTTATATTACAGTATCAGGAGTTACAAAAGACTTGACACTTGAACTTCATTGACACCAAACATTTTTAGTCGATGTGAAGAACAAGTTAGCATCACAATTATCCCTAAAGTGACAATCAACAATATACATCCTGAGTGGGACTAATGGTTGAGAACATGTGTTTCCTCCTAAGAGGTCACAAGTTCAAATCCAGAGGGGGGTAGGGTATGTATACCTCTGTAGACTTTAGTAAAATCATTGGGCAAAGGGGGTCCCTTGTCCCACAAACAAGGGGGTCTCATACACCAATTTGGTGTCTGGCTTGGCCGTGACCTTAAAATTACATTATTATTGTTATTATTATTATTATTAAAATCATCATCAATGAAAATGTTACAATTGGAGAAATATTGAAAATTTCTCAAATATTGAAATGAGGGACTCAATTTAGAACCAGTGATGAAGCTCTTCCAAAATAATTATATTGCTTTCATATCCATTAAGATTGCCTTGTACATTTATATTTACTCAAAATGGGCTTAATTTGGCAAAAAAAAAGTTGATAGAGTAATTTTGATATAATGTCTATTACCCCCACCAGAATCCCAAGCAAGAATATTTCTTGGAGCAGAAACCCATATTTTAACCAACTACTTTTAAGAAGATATGGCACAGTGATGTCCAACTGCAAATTTCATAGTTGACACCCGATTAAAGGAATCAAGAACTATCATTGTTTGAGTTATAGTATCAAATGATTTCTGCTACATTAGAGTGATATTTTCTATATCCAAAGAGGATGATGATGGGTAACTTTGCTTAGTCAAATACGGTTTGAAGTGAAAATAAAATGGTAAACCTCATAAATAAATCTGCAATATTCAACCATACATGATAAACGTTAAAACTGAAAAATATCTTACAGAAAGCACCATATAATCACTATTTTTTCAAAAAGAGCATAAAAAGAATCTTACAATTAATTTGCATCGTATAGTTGAGTCTCATCATTATGCAAAGATTGCTAAATATGATCATTAATCATTTTAAATGAAACGCTGAAATTGTTCCAAACTAGCTTTTGCATAAGTCTTTTACACACTACATGACATTACAACTTAAACTATTCTCTTGTAAAGAGATCTAATATATTATAAACAACAAAGATTAGCTCAAGTACTTGTAAAATATATAAAAATGTGTCTCCTCTCGAAATTTTGAAAATAGCCTCGCTCCATTGATTCAATTGCACAATATTTTGTTTGAAAATTCTCAAAAAGGAAAAGATGGCACAACAGGTTGTATCTCTTTATGAAAAAAAATAATAATAACAGTGAAAATTATAATCCCTACAGTACATAGAGAGAGAGAGAGAGAGAGAGAGAGAAATATAATCTTCGTCAATGAAAAGATTCAATGTTTGATTACTTAATTAAGTTATTCCTTTGTGGTTAATAAATAACCTATTCAGACCATTCAAATGAATTAGACACACAAACAGACGAAAAGAAAAGGCATTGAGAAAATAATAATACCTCGAACGAAAAATCTGCAATCCAAAGAGGAGAGAGAGAGAGAGAGAGATGAGTTGCAGTGTCTTCCTTCCTTCGTTTTTGCTTGGTCGAGATGATCTGGATCTAGATTTAGATTTAGTCCATTCCAATATATATCACATGCCCCCTCCTCGTGACTCTACACAACACAAGTTCACATACATACAAGCACAGATACACAAACAAACAATGCATACGAACAAACATCAACACAAGGACTAACAACCACGAGACATGGGAAGCGCTTCCACACACACACAACATGACACAACACAAAAGCACAGAGGAGGGGGATGTGAATGAGCAAGAGCCTTCAAAAATGCATTCCCTTTATTTCTTGTGCCATGTTTTCTCCAATAACTAATTTTGCTCCTGCTCTCCATTGACCCTGTTAAGAGATAAGAGAAACACATGAACATGGTATGTCAAAAAGGTTGAGCTTCATTCATCTAAAATCAAGGTGTATATGTGTGCATGTGTAACTCCAAATGAAATTTTCCCTTATCTCTTTCTTTGTTACATCATGCTTTCTCCAAAAACCAATTTTTCTCCTGATCTCAATTGCTCCTATCAAGAGATCAGTGAAACACATGAACATGACATTTCAAAAAAGTTGCACTTCATCCATCTAAAATTGAACTATGTGTGTGTATAACTCCAAATTAAATTCTCCATTACTCGTGTATCAACATTAGCATTAAACCCAATATGATAAGACATAAGGGACTTTTAATGTTCTTTATCGCTACCGAAGATTTCCACTTATCTTTTCATTCATTCCTTTCTTTGTTTATCTTGGAATTCCTTCGTGTTGGGTTTGACTTATTGCCTCTTCGTAGGTAGGAATGAATTTGACATCATTCTAAGCCCCTTTCTAGGATAGCTTGGGGTTGTACAATGCCCTGTAACAAAACACAAATAAAAACAAAAAAAAGTCATTAACCATGCATATTAAAATATACTAATTACTCTACTAATTACTTTGCTTTAATTTGTGTTGTAACCAAAAGCTTTTGCAAATGGACAAACAAAAAATTCCAAACCTACCACAGACCACAATAACCTTAAACCTAACGATTATTCAAGGGTGACAACATTTTTACTCAAAAGTCTCCTACACAATGAAAAGAAGGGGAAATCCCTATACAAATACTTACTACATTATGTGGATAAAGACACCAAAGATGGACTTTGCCAATTGCCAATTAATATAATAAAAATACAAAGCCATAAGAAGCGAGATAACAACCAAAAGGAGAGCCAAATAGATGCACCCTCTACATATGCCGTCACACGTCTTGTTTGTCATGGATAAGTAGCAACCAGGTATTGTGAGTATTATGGTCCTCCTCACCCGCCAATACCGCTTCGCTGCACACTAACATGGACATTCCACTGTCGTGTCCGAAAAAATTCCTAAATTTTTGCAAGCAAGAAAAATCGCCTCTGAGAAATAAAATCGAAAAAAATGAAGTTAGTATCAGTGAAAAATAAGTAGTGGACTAAGATTAAAATTAAACGATGGATTAAGATTAAAGATATGAGATCAAACAACACACTATTGAAGACAATTTGAGCGTTGATATCTAAAGAACAGTTGCCAATGACTCACCTCAATGTGGAAGTCCTAAGAGGAAAAAAATCAAAACATGTCTCGCACCTTTGGAGCACATACAAATTGTCATTTCTGTATCACTATAGCCTAGGCCAAAATAAGTCAAACTGAGATAACACTGTTGGAGGAAGATTAATATTCAGCAAGAGCTCTTTATAGATCGTACCAAACCCTATAATGATGAACACATACTATTAAAAATAAATTTTCGTATTCAAGTTCGAACACTTGTGCAAAAGTAGAATAATCCAAAAGACCAACAAGCAAGCACAAACCATACTCCCATTATTTTAAATGAAGACTTGCAAGAATCCTCATGGTTGGTTGAGTTATGGAAATAAAAGCATTGAAAGAAAGATGTGAACCATATAAACATAGCTACAATTTGAACGTAAATATATACATCCAAAATACATATATTGCAAAAAATAATAGCAAGCATAAGAAAACCATGACATCAGAGTAAGAAGACAAAATCATAGCAAGAGTTGAAAATTTCTAGTTACGTTGCAGCTACATTCGACAAAAACATCCATGCATATACAACATGAGATAACTATGCCCTACGTGTTTTGTTTCTCTGCATATTGCAAGCTAATAGAATTTAATATACTCGTTGATTATAAATATGTATATATGAAAAATATAGTAGTCCTAGGTAATTGAACAACTTAACTGGCAATCAAAGCCTTTAAATTAGCGATATTTGGTATCCTTTGATCTTAATCTTCTCAAGTGCTCTGAGAATCACCTCTTCCTTGGTTCGAATCCACTACTTTGTACGAAGGCAAGAAAAGGAATTTGTAAACCCCCTTTTAGCAGGTTTGGAGGTTTCCCTTTTGGTCATCCATCGCTAAATAAGATGCCCTGCCACACAAGATAGAGCGAAGTCTTGAGCTGCGACATGGAAACAAACTAACCCTCGCAAATGATGCAAAGTGATGAGATTTATTATAGCATAGTAAAAGAATAGAAAAAAGGATAGAACATATACAAGAATGCATAGATAAATGAGGAGTTGTGACATTGCAGCAAGCTAACCCTCACAAATGATGCAAAGTGATGGAATTTATTATAGCATAGCAAAAATAATATAAGTTATACAAGAATGCATAGATAAATGAGGAGCTTATCTAGGAAGCAAAGCATTTGCATTAAGGATTTTTGGTATCCGCGATGTCGATTATTCTCAAGTGTAGTTTTTGGTGTCGCTAATTTGTTCATTAACGAATGAGTAAGGTGCCTTGCAACATAACAGGACATGCACAAACAAAGCTTTGAGCTTGGAGATGGAAACGACAAGACCCTCACAAACATTGCACAATAACAGAATGGACATAAATGATTACTTGTCTAGAAGTAGAATATTGTAAAAGACCAACAAACAAGGGTAATTTTTTCAAGTGCAGACTTGCAAGAATCCTTATGGCTAGTTAACGAGTTGTGGTAATAAAAGCACGCAAAGCAAAATCAGAACACTCTTAATACAATTGCAATTTAAATGTAAATACATACATTGAAAGAAATCATAACAAGTGTCAAAAAATCATGATATAAGAGAAAAACTAAATCACGTCAAGAGTTAAAAATTTATTTCATGGTTGCAACTATACTAAAAGGCATCCAGGCATATAAAAATCACCACATGAGATAACCATGTTTTGTGTGTTGTGTTTGTGTGCATATTGGAGGTTAATAGAAGTTAGCATACACCTTTATAAATATGATATAAGTGGCATTTCAATCGCATTGTCCTTGGGAGTGGTATGCTAACCTTGTACCAATTGCTTGGGTGTGGAACGCTACGACGTTTGGATTAAGTGTATGAGCCCTAGGAGGGCTTGTTCTACTTCATTATTGATAACTTATTTTTTGAGGTGGATTTAGATCTTGCCCATATGTCTACCATTGGACTTAGAGAGTGTCATAAATTGGATGGAGCTTCCAAGTTCATCATTGGGAAGCTTAGGCCACAGATGCCTATGGAGGAAAACGAGATTTAGGAGCACGTTGAGAAAAAGATTGCAGCACCTACCGATGCGAAGTTGTTGGTTGTTCATAACGAGAAGGCGACCAAGGCAAAGATAGTCATTCTTGATTATGTAAAGTATCCCTTCATAGCTCACATGGAAAACAAGACGACCAAGTGATGTCAAACTGCAACTTTCATAGTTGACACCTGATTAAAGGAATCGAGATTTATCCTGCTTTGAGTTATATTGTCAAGTGATTTTTGCTACATTTGAATGATATATTATGTGCCCAAAGAGGATGATAATAGGTAACTCTGCTTAGTTAAATATTGTTTGAAGTTAAAATGAAATGGTAAACCTCGGAAATAGATCTATTGTGTTCAACTGTACATGATAAGAGTTAAAACTGCAGAAATATGTTTCAAGAAGCACCATATACTCACTATTTTGCAAATTGAAACTGATGCTAAATCTTATCAGCACCTAACATGAGAGATAAAAAAAAAGCAGGGGAGGGAGGTGGGGGGATCTTTCACTAACAACCAATTCAGCGTTTCTACATCAAGAAATTAAAGTTTTTATCTTTCTACATTGTACAAAAAAAATGAATGAAAAACAAAATATTACTTTAGCAGGACATTGAACTATACAATGTAAAAGTTTGAGAATCTCCAGTCCTGGACTATTCAACAGGCTTTGCTAATGTCGAGACAAATGAGGCATGCTCTCCCACAATTTTTTCCTGCAACATGATCAAATTTTTAAACAAGTTCAGAAACTTAGATTTTGAAATAAAACTTAAAATCAAACTATGTTATTGACTTCAGCTAATCAAAATAAGGCATTATTGGTTACAAAAGCCTCATAATGGAGATGTTTTAACAACCCTTCCAGCAGTCCCCCATGTAACTAGATCAAAATAAAGATAAGAACCTTCCTCATACATATTTTTTATTGACAAGCGACTCTACATTCAGAAGTCTAGAAACCATAACCAAAGTTCTCTACGATAAAACGAGCATCTAGCAACCCCTATGATACATGCATTTAAACAAGTACCTTTAATAAATACCAAACACTAGGATGCCTCAATCTACACAGTATTTAACCTATGCACTTAAATGTAACATCCACACAATTCCCAAAAAGAGCATAAAAAGAATCTTACAATTAATTTCCAGCATATAGTTGAGTCTCATCATTAGGAAAAGATTGCAAAATATGATCAATAATCATTTTAAATGAGAAACCGGAATTGTTCCAAACTAGCTTTTGCATAAGTCTTTTACACACTACATGACATTACAACTTAAACTATTCTCTTGTGAAGACATATAATATATTATAAACAACAAACATTAGCTCGAGTACCTGTAAAATATATAAAAGTGTCTCCTCTCAAAATTTTGAAAATAGCTTTGTTGCAATGATTCAATTGCACAGTATTTAGTTTGAAAATTTTCAAAAAGGAAAAGATAGCATAGGAGGTTGTATCTCTTTGTGAAAAACAAAATTAAACAGCTAAAATTAGAATCCCTATAGTACATACAGAGAGAGAGAAAGAGAAATCTAATCTCCATCGATAAAAAGATTCAATGTTTTATTATTTAATTATGTTAGTCCTTTGCACAGTTAATAAATAACATATTAAGACCATTCAAATGAATTAGACACAAAGACAGATGAAAAGAAAAGGTCTTGAGAAAATAATGATACCCGGAACGAAAAATATGCAAAAGAGTAGAGAGAGAGATAGAACGGGAGAGATGAGTTGTAGTGTCTTCCTTCCTTCGCTTTTTCTTGGTTGAAATGATCCAAATTGAGATTTAGACCATTCTAATATATATCACATGCCCCCTCCTCGCAATTCGACACAACACAAGTTCACATAAATACAAGCACAGATACACAAACACACAATGCATAAGAACAAACACCAACACAAGAACAAACAACCATAGAACATGGGAAGCGCTTCCACATACATACAACATGACACGACACAAAATCATAGAGGAGAGGGATGTGAATGAGCAAAAGCTTTCGAAAATGCATTCCCTTTCTTTCTTGTACCAAGCTTTCTCCAACAACTAACTTTTATCATGCTCTCCATTGATCCTGTTAAGAGATAAGCGAAACACATGAACATGGTATTTCAAAAAGATTAAACTTCATACATCTAAAATCAAAGTGTATATGTGTGCGCATGTAACTCCAAATGAAATTTTCCCTTATCTCTTTCTATGTTACGCCATGCTTTCTCCAAAAACCAATTTTGCTCTTGTTGTCCATTGTTCCTATCAAGATATCAATGAAACACATGAACACGACATTTCAAAAAAGTTGCACTTCATCCATCTAGAATCGAAGTGTGTGTGTGTAACTCCAAATTAACTTTTCCATTACTCGTGTATCAACATAAGCATTAAGCCCGATATGATAAGAGATAAGGGACTTTTCATGTTCTTTACAACTATCGAAGTTATTTCCACTTATTTTTCATTCATTCATTTCGTTGTTTATCTTGGAAGTCCCTAGTCTTGGGTTTGGCTTCTTGCTTCTTCATAGGTAGGGATGAATTTGTCTGGATTTGAAGCCCCTTTCCAGGATAGTTCGGAGTTGTACAATGCCCTGTAACAAAACACAAAAAATACAAAAGAAAGTCATTAACCTTGCATATTAAAATATATATAAATCTTCGTGAATCTACTAATTACTCTGCTCTAATTCATGTTGTAACCAAAAGATTTTGCAAATTGACAAAAATAAAATTCAAAACCTACCACAGACCACAATGACCTTAAACCTAACGATTATTCAGAGGTGACAACATTTTTACTCAAAATCCTTCTCCATAATGAAAAGAAGGGAAATCCGTATACAAATATTTATTGCATTATGTGGATAAGAACACGAAAGACAGACTTTTCCACTTGCAAATTAATATAATAAAACTTCAAATCCATAAGAAGTGGGATAAGAACCAAAAGAAGAGCCAAGTAGACGCACCATCTACCTATGTCATCACATGTATTATTTGTCATGGATAAGCAGCAACCAGGTATTATGAGTATTACGGTCCTCCTCACCAGCCAATATCACTTCGCTCCACACTAGCATGGACATTTCACTGTCGTGTCTGAACAAATTCCTAAATTTTTGCAATGCAAGAAAAATCGCATCTGAGAGAGAAAACTGAAAAAAAATGATGTTAGTATGAGAGAAAAATAAGTAATGGAATAAGATTAAGATCAAACAATATATTAAGATTAACAATATGAGATCAAACAACGCATTATTGAAGACAATTTGAGCATCGATATCTAAAAAATAGTTGTCAATGACACACCTCAATGTGTAAGTCCCAAGAGGAAAAAATCAAAACATGTCTCGCACCTTTGGAGCACATACAAATTATCATTTTCGTATCACTATCAGTATTACCAACATCACTAATATCACCACCAGAAAAAATCATGGCATTTTCCTCAGATAATAATATCGCGACATTTTCGAAAATCATGCAATGTTAGCACAAGTCAATGGATAATGTTGCACGGTTGCGGACAGACATGAATTAAAAGTCGATTTTGGGTTTTAAAGTTTCATTTTGAAAACAGAATGTGGGGTTTGGAGAGCAAAGGAGCAAGAACCGAGAACTAGTAAGAGGCTAGTAATCTACTAATTAATGGTAATATTAAATTATTTAAGTAAAAGTGGCATTATTATTTATCTTTCATTTTTATCCTTTTACTTAATTTCACTTTGTCTTTATCTTTCTCCTTAAATTTTACTTTATATTTATCTTTCTCCTTTAAATGTTACTTTATTTTTATCGTTATCTTTAAAGTGACATTCTCCTTTTACTTTATCTTTCATTCTCCTTTAAATGTTACTTTATTTTTATCTTTATCTTTAAAGTGACATTCTCCTTTTACTTTATCTTTCATTTTCATACTTTTACTTAAATTTTTAACATTACCATTCATTGTTTCAGGATGTTTGAGAGTGGTTCCAACTGTTGATGATTACAATTGCGTGAGCCATCCTCCAAGACACAAACTGAGTAAGTCGGCCTGAGAGAAATCCCATGAGTTGGGTGTGCCCATGAGTTGGGTGTGTGGTTCCTCTCTGAGATGGAGAAGGAACGTTATGTGCCCCTGTGTACAGTGAGGAATCCCATGAGTTGGGTGTGCCCGTGAGTTGGGTGTGTGGTTCCTCTTTGAGACGGAGATGGAATGTTATGTACCCTTGTGAGGGGTGAAGAATCTCATGTGATGGTTTTATTGTTCTCCTATGTGTAGAGAGTTGATATGATACTCCAGATGATTCTCTTGTGTAACGCAGTGAGAAAGAATATATGTTGAGTTCGACGTGCCTGTGGCTGAGCATAGGTGAACGTGTGGAAAATCCCGTGATTTAGGTGCATCATTCCGAGATAGAGATGAAATGATGTATTAGCCTCCTCTGAGTAGAGAGTTGATATGATGTGATACTTCAGATGATTCTCTTGTGTAACGCAGTGAGAAAGAAGATCTGTTGAGTTGGATGTGCTTGTGGTTGAGCACAGGTGAACGTGATCCTAGTGGTTGAGCACTAGTGAGTGTGGTTCTCCTGTGAGACGCAATGAGATAGAGATGTGGACACCCCTGTGGCTAAGCACAGATGGATGTCCCCCTAGTGGTTGAGCACTAGTGGGTGTGTGAGATCCCTTGCTATATTGTTCAAGAGTCAAACTTACCTGTAACCCTATTTGTGATGTAAAGGGTACAGGTCGGGCCCACCATAAAGTGAAAGATAATTAATATGGTAATATTAATTATATTATGAGTTATTGAGGTCGGCCCTATTGTGCCAATAGACACATCATTTGATGTGATAAGTCTTATATAATAAAGGTGAATCCCCATTGAGGAAACACACTTAACATTGTGTCATCTCATGATTTCAGAAGTTGTGGTCTGAAATTA
>SNQJ01S0038273.1:19088-32749 GCA_010110895.2 Picea sitchensis | reverse complement strand
GCTTGGTCGAGATGATCTGGATCTAGATTTAGTCCATTCCAATATATATCACATGCCCCCTCCTCGTAACTCTACACAACACAAGTTCGCATACATACAAGCATAGATACACAAACAAACAATGCATACGAACAAACATCAACACAAGGACAAACAATCACAAGACATGGGAAGCACTTCCACACACACACAACATGACACGACACAAAAGCACAAAGGAGGGGGATGTGAATGAGCAAGAGCCTTCGAAAATGCATTCCCTTTATTTCTTGTGTCATGTTTTCTCCAACAACTAATTTTGTTCATGCTCTCCATTGACCCTGTTAAGAGATAAGAAAAACACATGAACATGGTATGTCAAAAAGGTTGAGCTTCATTCATCTAAAATCAAGGTGTATATGTGTGTGTGTGTGTGACTCCAAATGAAATTTCTCCTTATCTCTTTCTTTGTTGCATCATGCTTTCTCCAAAAACCAATTTTTCTCCTGATCTCAATTGCTCCTATCAAGAGATCAGTGAAACACATGAACATGACATTTCAAAAAAGTTTCACTTCATCCATCTAAAATTGAACTATGTGTGTGTATAACTCCAAATTAAATTTCCCATTACTCATGTATCAACATTAGCATTAAACCCAATATGATAAGACATAAGGGACTTTTAATGTTCTTTATCGCTACCGAAGATTTCCACTTATCTTTTCATTCATTCCTTTATGTGTTTATCTTGGAATTCCTTCGTGTTGGGTTTGACTTATTGCCTCATCGTAGGTAGGAATGAATTTGTCAGCATTCTAAGCCCCTTTCTAGGATAGCTCAGGGTTGTACAATGCCCTGTAACAAAACACAAAAAAAAAACCATTAACCATGCATATTAAAATATACTAATTACTTTGCTTTAATTCGTGTTGTAACCAAAAGCTTTTGCAAATGGACAAACAAAAAATTTCAAACCTACCACAGACCACAATAACCTTAAACCTAACGATTATTCAAGGGTGACAACATTTTTACTCAAAAGTCTTCTACACAATGAAAAGAAGGGGAAATCCCTATACAAATACTTACTACATTATGTGGATAAAGACACCAAAGATGGACATTGCCAATTGCCAATTAATATAATAAAAATACAAAGCCATAAGAAGCGAGATAACAACCAAAAGGAGAGCCAAATAGATGCACCCTCTACATATGCCATTCCACGTCTTGTTTGTCATGGATAAGTAGCAACCAGGTATTGTGAGTATTATGGTCCTCCTCACCCGCAAATAACGCTTCGTTGCACACTAACATGGACATTCCATTGTCGTGTCCGAAAAAATTCCTAAATTTTTGCAAGCAAGAAAAATCGCATCTGAGAAATAAAATCGAAAAAAATGAAGTTAGTATCAGTGAAAAATAAGTAGTGGACTAAGATTAAAACTAAACGATGGATTGAGATTAAAGATATGAGATCAAACAACACACTATTGAAGACAATTTGAGTGTCGATATCTAAAGAATAGTTGCCAATGACTCACCTCAATGTGGAAGTCCTAAGAGGAAAAAAATCAAAACATGTCTCGCACCTGTGGAGCACATACAAATTGTCATTTCTGTATCACTATAGCCTAGGCCGAAATAAGTCAAACTGAGATAACACTACTGGAGGAAGATTAATATTCAGCAAGAGCTCTTTATAGATCGTACCAAACCCTGTAATGATGAACACATACTATTAAAAATAAATTCTCGTATTCAAGTTCGAACACTTGTGCAAAAGTAGAATAATCCAAAAGACCAACAAGCAAGCACAAACCATACTCCCATTATTTTAAATGAAGACTTGCAAGAATCCTCATGGTTGGTTGAGTTGTGGAAATAAAAGCATTGAAAGAAAGATGTGAACCATATAAACATAGCTACAATTTGAACATAAATATATACATCCAAAATACATATAATGAAAAAAATAATAGCAAGCATAAGAAAACCATGACATCGGAGTAAGAAGACAAAATCATAGCAAGAGTTGAAAATTTCTAGTTACGTTGCAGCTACATTCGACAAAAACATCCATGCATATACAACATGAGATAACTATGCCCTACGTGTTTTGTTTGTCTGCATATTGCAAGCTAATAGAAGTTAATATACTCGTTGATTATAAATATGTATATATGAAAAATATAGTAGTCCTAGGTAATTGAACAACTTACCTGGCAATCAAAGCCTTTAAATTAGCAATATTTGGTATCCTTTGATCTTAATCTTCTCAAGTTCTCTGAGAATCACCTCTTCCTTGGTTCGAATCCACTACTTTGTACGAAGGCAAGAAAAGGAATTTGTAAACCCCCTTTTAGCAAGTTTGGAGGTTTCCCTTTTGGTCATCCATCGCTAAATAAGATGCCTTGCCACACAAGATAGAGCGAAGTCTTGAGCTGCGACACGAAAACAAACTAACCCTCGCAAATGATGCAAAGTGATGAGATTTATTATAGCATAGTAAAAGAATAGAAAAAAGGATAGAACATATACAAGAATGCATAGATAAATGAGGAGTTGTGACATTGCAACAAGCTAACCCTCGCAAATGATGCAAAGTGATGGGATTTATTATAGCATAGCAAAAATAATATAAGTTATACAAGAATGCATAGATAAATGAGGAGCTTATCCAGGAAGCAAAGCATTTACATTAAGGATTTTTGGTATTCGCGATGTCGATTATTCTCAAGTGCAGTTTTCGGTGTCGCTAATTTGTTCATTAACGAATGAGTAAGGTGCCTTGCAACATAACAGGACATGCACGAACAAAGCTTTGAGCTTGGAGATGGAAACGACGAGACCCTCACAAGCGTTGCACAATAACAGAATGGACAGAAATTATTACTTGTCTAGAAGTAGAATACTGTAAAAGACCAACAAACAAGAGTAATTTTTTCAAGTGAAGACTTGCAAGAATCCTCATGGCTAGTTAACGAGTTGTGGTAATAAAAGCACTAAAAGCAAAATCAAAACACTCTCAATACAATTGCAATTTAAATGTAAATACATACATTGAAAGAAATCATAACAAGTGTCAAAAAATCATGATATAAGAGAAAAACTAAATCACGACAAGAGTTAAAAATTTATTTCATGGCTACAACTATACTAAAAGGCATCCAGGCATATAAAAATCACAACATGAGATAACCATGTTTCGTGTGTTGTGTTTGTGTGCATATTGGAGGTTAATAGAAGTTAACATACACCTTGATTATAAATATGATATAAGTGGCATTTCAATCGCATTGTCCTTGGGAGTGGTATGTTAACCTTGTACCAGTTGCTTGGGTGTGGAATGCTACGATGTTTGGATTAAGTGTATGAGCCCTAGAAGGGCCTGTTCTACTTCATTATTGATAACTTATTTTTTGAGGTGGATTTAGATCTTGCCCAGATGTCTACCATTGGACTTAGAGAGTGTCATAAATTGGATGGAGTTTCCAAGTTCATCCCTGGGAAGCTTAGGCCACAAATGCCTATGGAGGAAAATGAGATTTAGGAGCACGTTGAGAAAAAGATTGCAGCACCTACTGATGCGAAGTTGTTGGTTGTTCATAACGAGAAGGCGACCAAGGAGAAGATAGTCATTCTTGATTATGTGAAGTATCCCTTCATATCTCACATGGAAAACAAGACGACCAAGTGATGTCAAACTGCAACTTTCATAGTTGACACCTAATTAAAGGAATCGAGATTTATCCTGCTTTGAGTTATATTGTCAAGTGATTTTTGTTACATTGGAATGATATTTTATGTGCCCAAAGAGGATGATAATAGGTAACTCTGCTTAGTTAAATATTGTTTGAAGTTGAAATGAAATGGTAAACCTCGGAAATAGATCTATTGTGTTCAACTGTACATGATAAGAGTTAAAACTGCAGAAATATGTTTCAAGAAGCACCATATACTCACTATTTTGCAAATTGCAACTGATGTTAAATCTTATCAGCACCTAACATGAGAAATAAAAAAAAAATCAGGTGAGGGAGGTCGGGGGATCTTTCACTGACAACCAATTCAGTGTTTCTACATCAATAAATTAAAGTTTTTATCTTTCTACATTGTACAAAAAAAACGAATGAAAAACAAAATATTACTTTAGCAGGACATTGAACTATACAATGTAAAAGTTTGAGAATCTCCAGTCATGGACTATTCAACAGGGTTTTCTAATGTCGAGGCAAATGAGGCATGCTCTCCCACAAATTTTTCCTGCAACATGATCAAATTTTTAAACAAGTTCAGAAACTTAGATTTTGAAATAAAACTTAAAATCAAACTATGTTATTGACTTCAGCTAATCAAAATAAGGCACTATTGGTTACAAAAGCCTCACAATGGAGATGTTTTAACAACCCTTCCATCAGTCCCCCATGTAACTAGATCAAAATAAAGATAAGAACCTTCCTCATACATTTTTTTATTGACAAGCGACTCTACATTCAGAAGTCTAGAAACCATAACCAAAGTTCTCTACGATAAAACGAGCAGCCCCTATGATACATGCATTTAAACAAGTACCTTTAATAAATACCAAGCACTAGGATGCCTCAATCTACACAGTATTTAACCAATGCACTTAAATGTAACATCCACACAATTCCCAAAAAGAGCATAAAAAGAATCTTACAATTAATTTACAGCATATAGTTGAGTCTCATCATTAAGAAAAGATTGCAAAATATGATTAATAATCATTTTAAATGAGAAACTGGAATTGTTCCAAACTAGATTTTGCATAAGTCTTTTACACACTACATGACATTACAACTTAAACTATTCTCTTGTGAAGACATCCAATATATTATAAACAACAAATATTAGCTCGAGTACCTGTAAAATATATAAAAGTGTGTCTCCTCTCAAAATTTTGAAAATAGCTTTGTTGCAATGATTCAATTGCGCAGTATTTAGATTGAAAATTCTCAAAAAGGAAAAGATAGCATAGGAGGTTGTATCTCTTCGTGAAAAACAAAATTAAACAGCTAAAATTAGAATCCCTATAGTACATACAAAGAGAGAGAGAGAGAGATAAATCTAATCTCCATCGATAAAAAGATTCAATGTTTTATTATTTAATTATGTTAGTCCTTTGTGGTTAATAAATAACATATTAAGACCATTCAAATGAATTAGACACAAAGACGGACGAAAAGAAAAGATCTTGATAAAATAATGATACCTGGAACGAAAAATCTGCAAAAGAGTAGAGAGAGAGATAGAACGGGAGAGATGAGTTGCAGTGTCTTCCTTCCTTCGCTTTTTCTTGGTTGAGATGATCCAAATTGAGATTTAGACCATTCCAATATATATCACATGCCCCCTCCTCGTGACTCGACACAACACAAGTTCACATAAATACAAGCACAGATACACAAACACACAATGCATAAGAACAAACACCAACACAAGAACAAACAACCACGGGACGTGAGAAGCGCTTCCACATACACACAACATGACATGACACAAATGCATGGAGGGGGATGTGAATGAGAAAGATATTTCGAAAATGCATTCTCTTTCTTTCTTATATCGTGTTTTCTCCAACAACTAATTTTGCTCCTACTCTCCATTGACCATGTTAAGAGATAAGTGAAACACATGAACATGGTATGTCAAAAAGGTTGAACTTCATACATCTAAGATCAAAATGTATATATGTGCGCGTGTAACTCGAAATGAAATTTTCCCTTATCTCTTTCTTTGTTGCACCATGTTTTCTCCAAAAACTGATTTTGCTCTCCTACTCTCCATTGTTCCTATCAAGAGATCAATGAAACACATGAACACAACATTTCAGAAAAGTTGCACTTCACCCATCTAAAATCAAAGTGTGTGTGTGTGTGTGTGTATAACTCCAAATCAACTTTTCCATTACTCATGTATCAACATTACCATTAAGCTCGATATGATAATAGATAAGAGATTTTTAATGTTCGTTATCATTATTGAAGTCATTTCCACTTATCCTTTCATTTATTCCTTTCTTTTTTATCTTGGAAGACCTTCATCTTGGGTTTGACTTCTTGCTTCTTTGTAGGAAAAAATAAATTTGTTTGGATTCTATGCCACTTATTAGGATATTTCGGAGTTGTACGATGCCCTATAACAAAACACAAAAAATACAAAAGAAATTCATTAGCCTTGCATATTAAAATATATATACATCCTCGTGAATCTACTAATTACTCTACTCTAATTCATGTTGTAGCAAAAAACTTTTGCAAATTGACAAAAATAAAATTCAAAACTTACCACAAACCACAATGACCTTAAACCTAACGATTATTTAGGGGTGACAACATTTTTACTCAAAATCCTTCTCCACAATGAAAAAAAGGGGAAATCCCTATACAAGTGCTTACTACATTATGTGGATAAAGACACGAAAGACAGACTTTCCCACTTCCCAATTAATATCATAAAACTATAAAGCCATAAGAAGTGAGATAAAAACCAAAAGGAGAGCCAAATAGACACACCCTCTACCTATGCCATCACATGTCTTATTTGTCTTGGATAAGTAGCAACCAGGTATTGTGAGTATTATGGTAGTCCTCACGAGCCAATACTACTTCGCTACACACTAGCATGGACATTCCATTGTAGTGTCTGAACAAATTCCTAAATTTTTGCAAGCAAGAAAAATCGCATCTGAGAGATAAAACTGAAAAAAATGAAATTAGTATGAACCAAAAATAAGTTATGGACTAAGATTAAGATCAAAGGATAGATTAATATTAACGATATGAGATCAAACAATACAGTATTGAAGACAATTTGAGCATCGATATATAAAGAACAATTGCCAATGACTCACCTCAATGTGGAAATCCAAAGAGGAAAAAATCAAAATGTGTCTCGCACCTTTGGAGCACATACAAATTGTCATTTCAGTATCACTATAGCCTAGGCCCAGATAAGTCAAACCGAGATAGCATTGCTGGAGGAAGATTGATATTCTGCAAGAGTTTTTAATAGATCGTACCAACCCCTGCCACGATGAACACATACTATTAAAAATAAATTTCCATATTCAAGTTGGAACACTTGTGAAATAGTAGAATAATCCAAAATACCAACAAGCAAGGGAAAACCATACTCCCATTATTTTAAGTGAAGACTTGCAAGAATCCTCATGGTTAATTGAGTTGTGGAGATAAAAGCATTGAAAGAAATATGTGAACCCTATAAATATAGCGACAATTTGTATGTAAACATATAAATCCAAAATATATATATTGCAAAAAATAATAGCAAACATAAGAAAACCATGACATCATAGTAAGAAGACAACATCATAGCAAGAGTTGAAAATTTTGTGTTACGCTATAGCTACATTTGACAAACACATCCATGCATATACAACATGAGATAACTATGTCCTACGTATTGTGTTTGTGTGCATATTGCAAGCCAATAGAAGTTAACATACCCCTTGATTATAAATATGTATATATGAAAAACATATTAGTCGTAGGTAACTGAACAACTTCTCTGTCAATCAAAGCCTTTAAATTAGCGATATTTAGTATACTTTGATCTTAATCTTCTCAAGTGCTCTCAGAATCGCCACTTCCTTGGTTCAACTTCATTAATTTGTACAGAGGCAACAACATGAATTTGTAAACTCCTTTTAGCAGGTTTGGATGTTACACTTTTGTTCATCCATCGCTAAATAAGGTGCCCTACCACACAAGATAGAGCGAATTCTTGAGCTGCGACACTAAAACAAACTAACTCTCGCAAATGATGCAAAGTTATGGGATTTATTATTTCATAGTAAAAAAAATAGCAAAAAGGACAGAAGCTTTATGAGAATGCATAGATAAATGAGGACATGCATGAACAAAGATTTGAGCCCGGAGATGGAAACAGTGAAACCCTCGCGAATGTTGCACAATAACAGAATAGACGGAATTTATTATTTTTCTAGAAGTAGAATATTCTAAAAGACCAACAAGCGAGGGTGAATTTTTTCAAGTGAAGACGTGCAAGAATCCTCATAGCTAGTTAATGAGTTGTGGAAATAAAAGCACACAAAGCAAAATCAAAACACTATAAATTCAGTTGCAATTTAAATGTAAATATATACGTTGAAGGAAATCATAACAAGCATCAAAAAATCATGATATAAGAGTAAGAAAACAAAATCACGACAAGAGTTAAAAATTTATTTCATGGATGCAATTATACTAAAAGGAATTCGGGCATATACAAATCACAACATGAGATAACCATGTCCCGTGTGTTGTGTTTATATGCATATTGAAGGCTAATAGAAGTTAACATACACCTTGATTATAAATATGATATATCAACAGGCATACATTTACGTTGTCTACTGTCTTTTGAGGCTTAATATCAATTTTGTACTTACAATTTCCATATATATGTTTTGTTGTCATGTTCTGGGGAGGTACACAAATTATCTTTTGTTTTCTTCATCTTCTTGGACATAGACCTTGTGATATACTTGACTTGAGTGACCAGTGAGAGGGGGGTACATTTTTTAACCTTATCCTTAGCTTGCCTCTTTAGGTCACTGGGGACACCTCCCTTGGGTTGGACCTTCATCCATCCCTAAAAGTGGGGTTTTCTCACTGAGGTGACAATGGTGGGACATCTCTCGTTTGTCTTGGGCTTTGGACAAGTAGATATTGTGCAATAACATGAATCAACAACTATCCTTATTTGTGTTATATTGTCAAATGTTTTCTGCTGCATTAGAATGATATTTTCTATGTCCATAGAGGATGATAACATGTAACTCTGCTTAGTCAAATATGGTTTGAAGTAAAAATGAAATGGTAAACCTCAGATATAGATCTATTGTGTTCAACCCTACATGATAAGAGTTAAAACTGAAGGAATATATTTAAGAAGGAACCATATACTCATTATTTTGCGAATTGAAACCGATGTTAAATCTTATCAGCACCTAACATGAGAGATAGAAAAGGAAAGGGAGGGAGGTGGGGGAACCTTTCACTGGAAACCGGTTTAGCATTTCTACCTCAAGAAAATAAAGCATTTATCTTTCTCCATTATACAAAAAGATGAATGAAAAACAAAATATTACTTCAGCAGGACATTTAACTATACAATGTAAAAGTTTGAGAATCTCCAGTCCTGGACTATGCAACAGGTTTTGCTAATGTCGAGGCATATGAGGCATTCTTTCCCACAAATTTGTCCTACAACATGATCAAATTTTCAAACAAGTTCAAAAACTTAGATATTGAAATAAAACTTAAAATCAAACAGTGTTATCGACTTCAACTAATCAAAATAAGGCATTGTTGGTCGCAAAATCCTAACAATGGAGATGTTTTAACAACCTTTCGAGCAGTCCCCCATGTAACTAGATCAAAATAAAGATAAGAACCTCGTTCATATGTATTTTTCTTAACAAGGGGCTCTACATTCAGAACTCATATAAACCACAACCAAAGTTCTCTATGATAAAAACCAGCCTCTATGATAACTGCATTTAAACAAGTACCTTTAATAAATACCAAACACTAGGATGCCTCGAGCTACACAGTATTTAACCTATGCACTTAAATGTAACATCCACACAAGTCCCAAAAAGTGCATAAAAATAATCTTACAATTAATTTGCAGCATATAGTTGAGTCTCGTCATTAGGAAAAGATTCCAAAATATGATCAATAATCATTTTAAATGAGAAACTGGAATTTTTCCATACTAGCTTATCCATAAGTCTTTTACATACTACATGACATTACAGCGTAAACTATTATGTTGTGAAGACATCTAATATATTATAAACAACAAAGATTAGCTCGAGTAACTGTAAAATATATAAAAATGTGTCTCCTCACGAAATTTTTAAAACAACCTTGTTACATTGATTCAATTGCACAGTGTTTAGTTTGAAAATTCTAGAAAAAGAAAATATAGCATAGGAGGTTGTATCTCTTTGTGAAAAACAAAATTAATAACAATTAGAATTAGAATCCCTACAATACATTGAGAGAGAGACAATTCTAATCTCCATAGATGAAAAGATTCAACATTTGATTACTTAATTAGGTTACTCATTTGTGGTTAATAAATAACATATTAAGACACACAAATGATAAAAAAGAAAAGGTCTTGAGAAAATAATAATACCTGGAATGGAACATCTGCAATCCAAAGAGGAGAGAGAGAGAGAGAGAGAGAGAACGGGAGAGATGAGTTGCAGTGTCTTCCTTCCTTTGCTTCTGCTTGGTTGAGATGATCCAGATTTAGATTTAGTCCATTCCAATATATATCACATGCCCCATCATCATGACTCTACACAAAACAGGTTCACATACATACACGCACGGATACACAAACACACAATGCATACGAACAAACACTAACACAAGAACAAACAACCACAGAACATGGGAAGCACTTCCACATACATACAACATGACACGACACAAAATCATAGAGGAGGGGGATGTGAATGAGCAAAAGCTTTCGAAAATGCATTCCCTTTCTTTCTTGTACCATGTTTTCTCCAACAACTAATTTTTATCATGCTCTCCATTGACCCTGTTAAGAGATAAGTGAAACACATGAACATGGTATTTCAAAAAGATTAAACTTCATACATCTAAAATCAAAGTGTATATGTGTGCGCATGTAACTCCAAATGAAATTTTCCCTTATCTCTTTCTATACATCTACGCATGAAATTTTCCATGTGCGCATGAACATGGTATTTCAAAAAGATTAAACTTCATACATCTAAAATCAAAGTGTATATGTGTGCGCATGTAACTCCAAATGAAATTTTCCCTTATCTCTTTCTATGTTACGCCATGTTTTCTCAAAAAACCAATTTTGTTGCTCCTCTCCATTGTTCCTATCAAGATATCAATGAAACACATGAACACGGGATTTCAAAAAAGTTGCACTTCATCCATCTAGAATCGAAGTGTGTGTGTGTGTGTGTGTGTGTGTGTGTGTAACTCCAAATTAACTTTTCCATTACTTGTGTATCAACATAAGCATTAAGCCCGATATGATAAGAGATAAGGGACTTTTAATGTTCTTTACAGCTATCGAAGTTATTTCCACTTATCTTTCATTCATTCCTTTCGTTGTGTATCTTGGAAGTCCCTAGTCTTGGGTTTGGCCTCTTGCTTCTTCATAGGTAGGGATGAATTTGTCTGGATTTGAAGCCCCTTTCCAGGATAGTTCGGAGTTGTACAATGCCTTGTAACAAAACATAAAAAATACAAAAGAAAGTCATTAACCTTGCATATTAAAATATATATAAATCCTCGTGAATCTACTAATTACTTTGCTCTAATTCATGTTGTAACCAAAAGATTTTGCAAATTGACAAAAATAAAATTCAAAACCTACCATAGACCACAATGACCTTAAACCTAACGATTATTCAGGGGTGACAACAATTTTACTCAAAATCCTTCTCCATAATGAAAAGAAGGGAAATATGTATACAAATATTTACTGCATTATGTGGATAAGAACACGAAAGACAGACTTTTCCACTTGCAAATTAATATAATAAAACTACAAATCCATAAGAAGTGGGATAAGAACCAAAAGAAGAGCCAAGTAGACGCACCATCTACCTATGTCATCACATGTATTATTTGTCATGGATAAGCAACAACCAGGTATTATGAGTATTACGGTCCTCCTCACCAGCCAATATCGCTTCGCTCCACACTAGCATGGACATTTCACCGTCGTGTCTGAACAAATTCCTAATTTTTTGCAATGCAAGAAAAATCGCATCTGAGAGAGAAAACTGAAAAAAATGATGTTAGTATGAGCGAAAAATAAGTAATGGATTAAGATTAAGATCAAACAATATATTAAGATTAACAATATGAGATCAAACAATATATTAAGATTAACAATATGAGATCAAACAACACATTATTGAAGACAATTTGAGCATCGATATCTAAAAAATAGTTGTCAATGACACACCTCAATGTGTAAGTCCCAAGAGGAAAAAATCAAAACGTGTCTCGCACCTTTGGAGCACATACAAATTGTCATTTTTGTATCACTATCAGTGTTACCAACATCACTAATATCACCACCAGAAAAAATCATGGCATTTTCCTCAGGTAATAATATCGCGACATTTTTGAAAATCACGCAATGTTAGCGCAAGTCAATGGATAATGTTGCACGGTTGCGGACAGACATGAATTAAAAGTCGATTTTGGGTTTTAAAGTTTCATTTTGAAAACAGAATGTGGGGTTTGGAGAGCAAAGGAGCAAGAGTCGAGAACTAGTAAGAGGCTAGTAATCTACTAATTAATGGTAATATTAAATTATTTAAGTAAAAGTGGCATTATTATTTATCTTTCATTTTTATCCTTTTACTTAAATTTCACTTTGTCTTTATCTTTCTCCTTAAATTTTACTTTATATTTATCTTTCTCCTTTAAATGTTACTTTATTTTTATCTTTATCTTTAAAATGACATTCTCCTTTTACTTTATCTTTCATTTTCATACTTTTACTTAAATTTTTAACATTACCATTCATTGTTTCGGGATGTTTGATAGTGGTTCCAACTGTTGATGATTACAGTTGCGTGAGACATCCTCCAAGACAAACTGAGTAAGTCGGCCTTAGAGAAAGCCCATGAGTTGGGTGAGCCCATGAGTTGGGTGTGTGGTTCCTCTCTGAGATGGAGAAGGAACGTTATGTTCCCCTGTGTGGGGTGAGGAATCCCATGAGTTGGGTGTGCCCGTGAGTTGGGTGTGTGATTCCTCTCTGAGACGGAGATGGAATGTTGTGTACCCTTGTGAGGGGTGAAGAATCCCATGTGATGGTTTTATTGTTCTCCTATGTGCAGAGAGTTGATATGATACTCCAGATGATTCTCTTGTGTAACGCAATGAGAAAGAATATCTGCTGAGTTGGACGTGCCTATGGCTGAGCACAGGTGAACGTGTGGAAAATCCCATGATTTGGGTGCATCATTCCGAGACAGAGATGAAATGATGTATTAGCCTCCTCTGAGTAGAGAGTTGATATGATGTGATACTCCAGATGATTCTCCTGTGTAACGCAGTGAGAAAGATGATATGTTGAGTTGGATGTACTTGTGGTTGAGCACAAGTGAACGTGATCCTAGTGGTTGAGCACTAGTGAGTGTGGTTCTCTTGTGAGACGTAATGAGATAGAGATGTGGACATCCATGTGGCTAAGCATAGATGGATGTGCCCCTAGTGGTTGAGCACTAGTGGGTGTGTGAGATCCCTTGCTATATTGTTCAAGAGTCTGACTTACCTGTAACCCTATTTGTGATGTAAAGGGTACAGGTCGTGCCCACCATAAAGTGAAAGATAATTAATGTAAAAGATAATTAATATAGTAATATTAATTATATTATGAGTTATTGAGGTCGGCCCTATTGTGCCAATAGACACATCATTTGATGTGATAAGTCTTATATAAATAAAGGTGAATCCCCATTGAAGAAACACACTTAACATTGTGTCATCTCATGATTTCAGAAGTTGTGGTCTGAAATTATGAGAATTACAGCACCCTCTTGTGTGCTAGGTTTGGTGATGGTGTGGGAGGTCTTTCTCTTGAAGAATATAGCAAGGGATTGGCTAG
>SNQJ01S0038272.1:53437-63714 GCA_010110895.2 Picea sitchensis | reverse complement strand
AAATTATAAAATCATTAGCTAACATCAATGCCTTTATTAACATAGAAAAATAACTTACAATGTCAAAAAGAGTAAATTTTGCTTGAATGCAATGGCTCTATTTATAGTTTTGGTTTGTATCTCATTGCCTTCCACCTTGTTGAGTCTTCGACTACATTAGATGATTCTTAGGCTACCAAAATAATACTCTCGAGTTCCTACTTTTCATCTTATTACAAAGTTTTCCTTATCCTCACTTTGACTACTCAACTAGATATGAGAATATTTACTTCACGAAATTAATAAATTGAAACTTTTCTCGCAAGTGAGAATTTCACAATAACACCAAACTCAAGTTAAGCATTCTCATTATTTGTATGTCCACTTTCACTTTTCTTGCACATTTTCAGCGCTTAATTCTCTAGTTTTCTTTTGTTCCTAGTGGGCTGGAATCTACATTGTCTTCGGTCCATTGCATGGCTAAGAATATGGTTTTCCATCTCTCCTCTTTCATTCCACTTCCTGCATGAGGTTTATGCAATAATGTATCTTAATTTGAGTTTGGCAAGTGCCCATTTGCATCCCTCCATATTACTTTGGTTTGAGAAAGCCTCTTCGCTCCTTGCATTTGAGTGAATTATAATGAAACTTAATGTTGCATTGATTCCTCTTCATCCCACTTGTGTGCCTTCCTATAAGAAATATTTATATACAAGTGACCCTATGTAAGAAAATAACATAATATCATCTTGGATTAACACATTGATTATGAGACAAATATAACATAGTATCTTAGTTGCTCAATAATCCATTAAATAATTCATAACAATGAATGAAGGACTTGCATGCTTAATTAACAAGAAAAAATTAACATGACGGAAAATGATTAATGAATGAGAGTGGGGTGAGGTTGTTTTCCCTTCCATGCATGTACAATCTCGTCCCGGTAGCTTTCGATTTCTTGTGGTGTGATGAATCACACTTAATCCCTCAACTAAAAACTCTCATAAATTAACACCCTTTTATCCTTAAAATGTTTATCTAGGTGTAAAAAAGCGTGAGTGTGATTTGAACTCAGACTTAATATCCAGGAAAAGCATGATAGTTCTAGGGTCTTCCACCTGCATTATTAAAAATCCTAGTAGCCATGAATTACCAACCAACTATGCTTTGAAACTAGTCAATTTATAGGTAATTGGGCATGAGGAATCCAATGCTTTTGTTTTTACCTTTGCTACTAAAAAAATATACTATTATGAAATTAACACCGGTGTCTCATAAATTATTTTACGAGATTTATTAATTCTAGCATGAATGAATGATTCATGTTACAATAATGATCCCACAACCTTTTTAGATTTGGACTGTGAAAATTTACCACATACAAGGAATGACCTATCACTTAGGTGTTTCTCCATTGTTGGTAAGCATCCATATGCCAGATGGAGTCACCATGAAATCAAAAAACTTGTTGCATTACCATCCAAGTGTCCATTTCCTAAGTGGATATTGTCTGCATCACTTTCTTTCCTTGCCTTCTCTTTGCAATAAGTGGATATTGTCTACATCACTTTCTTTCCTTGCCTTCTCTTTGTCATAAGTGGATATTGTCTACATCACTTTCTTTCCTTGCCTTCTCTTTGTCATATGTTTCTTAGCAATTCATGGGAGGGGAAGAAGTGACCCTTTATAAGGTAGGTAGATGGGCTTGATTTCCCTTTATTTGGATTTATTTAAGATTTATCCATACCTAAGTATTCAAACTATATGCTTTAGATTTTAAACCTTTGACTTCACAGTTTCACATTTCACATGATTTGGTCATTTAATGTGCATGAGTGGATTCCTTTGGTGAGTTGTCCTATTAATCAACTCAACCATTAAGGCATAGGAACCATTAAGGGGTTAGTTACTTGGAAATATTTATGTCTTTCACTAATTATCATTGTCTTTTGACATTCACTAACCATTATTTTAAGAAAATATGAAATTCAAAAAGTAACAATGAATTGCAAATTGAAAACAAACCACTCTATGAATCAACTCACAAGTAAATACCTAAAAGAAGTAAGAAAAAAATAAATATTATCATGAATTCAAAATTGAAATCTTACTATTATTAATAACTCTACTTATCCTAAAGTCTAGTCAAAATGTCGAAGACTCAACTGAAATCATAGTGCCAAAGTAATCATCGAAGGATGTTAATACACTCATGAATCTTCGTGTAATGCATAGGCAAGTGGGACTGGTATACCTTGAAATGTAGGATTGGGGAGACTAAATATTTGTATTTTTTTTCAAGGACATTGAAAGTATGAGATACCTATCATATTGTGAATGCATTTGAACATGGAGGCATTGCATCCAAGATACAATAATGTCATAAATTCCAATATCATAACCTTCAAAAACATGAATAGAGTTTAAAGATATTTCAATTACTTGATTTTCATGTTCACTTGATTGTTATAAAGCATTGATCGACATTACTATATCTTTATGTATGCCAATATTAATTTTTTCATCAACGTAAATGGTTCCAAATGATGAATCATACTTTCCAAAAGATTCGTTTCTTTTCTTCTCCTACCATACAACCCACATTGAAAGGCATGTATTAAGTTCCTCTTTGGCATGTATTGCATTCCTCTTAGATTAAGATCATTGAATGGAAATTCGACGATGTCATATTCATACCTTTCTTGAGAAGAAGTATTCTCAAAGAGAAAGAAGGGGATGTCTATAATCTTCTCTTTTATCTCCCTAGCATCATCATATGTACCATAGATGGATGATATGTACCATGACACCATTATTGTAGAAGGGTTGGCCTCCTCCGAAGAGACAAAAATCATAGTGCAGGGGACTTTAGCGTCCTATGATATGTCAGTATCCAAGAAAGAAACTATGGCAACTCCATTAAACATTCATTTTCCTCTACATGAGAAACACTATGGAATTGTATGCCACATTATTCATCTTTCAATTGAATGAGGGAGTCATCCTTTGAAACATATTTTTTCAATGTGGATCGATCATTATGATAAGGGGTTTGAATAGGAACATTGTGTAGACTAATTCTTTCTTTGTTACACATTCCTTCTTGCAAGAACACACCTTTGATCAAATAATATATTTCAACTAATGAGTTGTCTTCATATATGTTATCAAAACTATTTCAATATAGATGCAAAGGTGAAGGATACACTTGTGAGTCCCCTTTAACTTGCTAAGTTTCTTTATATACCAACAATGGATCTTTAACTACTTCAATGGGGAGAGTAGAAAGTACCACTCACAAATCACTTGTCAGTGCAAACATATGATTTTCTTGAAGATGATACTGCATTTCTTGAAACCTCATGATCCATACATGAAGGAAAATATATAAAAAGGAAACACACAGAGATATTGCAAGAAACACAATAATACAGTTGAACTCAAATTCTATTAATGATTGTTTGAAATTCAAAAGAATGTAAAATGCAATGTACACAAGCTAGCTAGAATGGTGGTAGCTTATCTTTGAAGATAGAGATGTGATGACTACACTCATTCGTAAGAAGTTGATTACAAAGAGGATGAAAAGGCATTTTAACATAAAGCATCAATGAGAAAACCATAAACATCCAAAACCATAACCCCAGAAGATGAAATGCCAAAAGGCTTGTGCGCCTCGATGTGGGTCGTTGATACATCAACTTCCCAGGGGCGCAACTTTTGCATATGATTTTTGTTTGGGGTGATTGGTACCTTGCCGAAAAGGTCTAGCTAAGGAGTACACATTCTAAACAATCCAACATATGCCTTTCAAAATCAACTGGGCACTGCCATGTTAAAAAAACATTGTTTAGGGCCTCAAAACGACCCCAGAAGTCTAGGACCCGAAAAACCATAGAAAAATTTCCAAGATGTGAAATCATTTTGAGTTAGTGGAATAGGTGGGTGGCCACCGGTATCCACCTAGATCATTCCTCCCCCCTTAGGAAGAAATAGTCCCCATTGCATCAACTTTCTCCATTAGATGGGGAAACTTTTGCTAAATTTAATTCTTGGTGAGCCACTTTCCCCGATGAAGAAGTTTCCATGCTTTGACGACCCGATAGAGTTGTATATTTGTTTCCCTTCATATTGGTTTCCATGATCCGATCAATTGTTTCATGTTCAATTCAATCGAGATTGATTTCTATATGATCCAAGTGCTCAAATGTGTATGAAGTGTCCGAGAGAGGAGGAAAATATGGTCGAAGCAATTCCACATTAAATACCGGGTGCAAACCAAGGAAAGGGGGAATACTTAATTCAAAATCATCCTCACCCACATCCTTGGTGATGGTTTAAGGCTCGTATCAGAGTGGGCAGAGCTTCTGATGGGGTCCGGTGAGGTGCTCTTTTTTCAAATGAAATCATACCTTATCTCCCACCTAAAACTTGTGTGGTACCCAATGTTGATCATTGCGTTGATGTATTAGATTCACTCAACAAATTTGGTTTCTTGATCAACCTCGGTGTGAGCATGGGAGGACGCTTCATGTGCAGTTGCAATGGGAAGAGATAAATTAATGGGAAACAATGGGTGGAACCCCAAGCACACATGAAAAGGGTTGTTGTCAATAGATCTGTGGAGGGATATGTTGTAGCTATGTTGAACATAAGGAAGGCTCTCATCCCATGTGAGTGGATGTTTGGAACTGTACATCCTCAGGATATGGAAAATGATCATGTTGACTACCTATGTTTTCCAATTAGTCTATGGGTGGGCAATCGATTTGGTCAGCTTGGTGTCCATCATTAACCATAAGCTGGACCAAAAATCACTTAGGAACCTACTATCTCAATCTGAAATAATGGTCTATGGGAGCCCAAAATGAACCCAAACATATTCAAATAAGATCTTAGCAATGGTCTGAGTTGTGATTCTCTTCTTGTAGGGTGCCAAAACTACCATCTTAGAGAAACGATCAACGACCACAAAGACAGTCATTCCCATGCTTGGTTGAAGGTAAACCATACATGTAATCCATGGAGATGGACTGCCAAGACCTATTGGGAGTAGGTAGAGGGGTGTATAGACCCTATTTCTTTATGGTGAGTTTGGAAATGGTGCAGGAATTGCAGGATGTAATTTACTTGCGAACATCTTGTTGAAGCTTCGAGTAATAAAAATTCTTTTGCAGTATGACCACTATTTTTTCCACACCAAAGTGTCCTGCCGCTCTACTACAATGAACTTCCCAAATAAACTTTGCACGCTTGCTTGAAGGAACACATAGATGGTTCATATGGCATATTAATCCATCTTGGAGATGAAAGTATAGAACTGTTTTTCCTGCAATCAATTTATGATGGGGAGCATCAAAGTTAGAGTCACCATTATATAATTGTGGCCACCTAGATGTCTCTTGCACACATGAGTTAAGAACTATGGCTAGCGCCACAACCAGAGGTTAGTTGAGGTAGTCTGTGACATGGTTGGTGCTTCCCTTCTTGTACTTTGATGTTAATGTGGAATTTTTTTAGGTACGTGGACCACTTCTTATGGCAGTCATTTTGTAACTTTCCATGTGTCTGCATGGATGACAGAGGCATGTGATCTATGTGGATGATCTTTTCCTTCCCTAGAATGTAATGCTTCCACTATTGACACACATGTACAATGGAGTACATCTCTTTTTCATAGGTGGGGTATCTATGAATATCATCAAATAATGTTTCACTATGATAGGCCACTGAATTCCCATGCCGAGTGAGGACTGCATCGATAGCATAATACGAAGCATATGTCTCAATCTCAAATGGCTATTGCAGGTCTGGAAAAATAAGGACTAGTGTTGAGCAGAGGAAGAATTTAAAATCCTCGAATGATTTATGTTAGGATGTAGCCCAAACAAACTTTTCCTTCACTCCATCCTTGGTCACCTGGCTTAAGGCCCAAGCGATATGAGAGAACCCCAACACAAACCTGCAGTAGAAGCTGGTGAGGCCCAAGAAGCTTCAGATCTCGGCCAGAGTATTCAGGGCCATCCAATCATGCATGACTTGGATCTTGGTTGGATCCACATGCACACCCTACTCATCCATGATGTATCCCAAGTATCTAAATCGTTGCATGCCGAAGGAACACTTCTCCAAATCAACATATAAATTGTGATGTCGTAGGGTGCCCAGGACCTGTTGAATGTTCTTCAAATGTTCCTCCAAGGTTTTGTTAAATATGAGAATGTCATCCAGATATACATCCACAAAGACGTTTGTGAATGGCCATAATATATCATCCATCATCTACATGAATGTAGTCGGGGCAGTAGTTAAGCCGAAAGGAATGACCAACCACTCGAAGAGACATTCTTTAGACTTGAAGGTTGTCTTCCATACATCAGTTTTCTCAATCGACACCTAGTGGTAGCTTGACTTTAGATCAATCTTACTGAAAAAATTGTCTCCCTTGAGTTGATTGAGAAGATCATCAATCCAGGGGATTGGGTACTGTTTTTTTACTATGATATTATTTAGGGATTTGTAATCAATACAAAATCGTTATTTCTTGTCCTTCTTTTGCACTAGAAGAATTGGGCTCCTACAAGGTGAAGAGCTTGGTCTAATGTGGCCCTTCAAAATTAGTTTTTGGATCTAGTGTTTGATTTCTTCATTCTCCATAACAGAACGCATGTATACATGGTCCTTATGTAGAGGATCATCGGGTGTCAAATCAATTGATTGTTTTACCTAATAGTGAAAAGGCACCCTAGTTGGTGAGGACAAGATGTCTTTTTTCTCTTCTATGATCTTGTCCACCTACTTTTGTTGTGTAGAGAGACCTCATGCAGATGTTTTGGAAGTTGCAATGACCTTCCATTCACCTTTTGAGTGGACCATAAAGAGGACGAATCTCTCAGTCTGAGAGACCACCTTTCAACACTGCTTCATGGAGATCAAAGAGATCACAGTAGTTGGGATTGCCTCCGATACCTTGTAGAGTTGACTTCCCAAAGTAATAATGACACTATGAGGCCTAGATTCATAAACAACATGATCCTTTCAAACATATGGTTATCCTAAAAGAACATCACAAACTTCAATTGGGGAAACATCACACAATACCTCATCTTTGAAGGGTTTGATGTTGTAGTGCATGATACATTGTTGGATGACATAGATATCTCATCCCTAGTTGAGCCAACCAATGGTGTATAGTTGAGGGTGCAACATTGTTGTTAGGTTCAACCTCTTGACGACCACTTCTGATATTATGTTCTTTTGGATATTGTTGTCAACAATAAAATGGAGGGGGGTCCCCTTCACCCACATCTGCGAATGGAAGAGGTGCTCCCCTTCTTCAAGCTCCTCTGGTTCCACTAGCTGGAATTTTTTGGTAGAAATGGTGACATTGGGTTCTACGTCAATGATTTGTTTTCCCTTATCTAGTTCTGAATCATAGTCTGAGCCAACATCCAACTCAAAGGTTTTCGTCTCAACCAACAATGATTGTTTGGAGCAACAATCATCAATGTTGTGCTAAGGGATTTTGTGGAACTCACACCACTGCCCATTGTCCTTCTTCAACTTTACGTTACCCTTCTTTGTTGGTGGTCTGGAATGGTTTTCCTAGGGCTATAAATCATTTCTCTGTCCTTTGCTTTAGGAGTTAGGGCCACCTTTATTGTTCTTTTGTTGCTATGGGCTTGTAGAGATGAAATCTCACTTATTATTTTTTTTGAACCTTTTTCTCAATCTTGAAAGCATATCAATAAGTGACTCCCTGTGAGGAGATGTATAGGAAATCCATATATGTTTGGATGTACCTATGTAGGCCACTATGGTACTTCAAGACTAGGTGTTTCTTAGAGTCTTTAATTCCCAAATTTGTGCACAAGGTATGGAAGATGTTGGTGTACTCTAGCACCATCTAGTCTCTCTCTTGACATAGAGTTGTCCTTCTCGTGTACCGGTCATAATAGTTTCCAACATGGTAGTATTTCTCCTTGAGGGCATCAAAAAAATCCTCCCAAGTGGGTTCTAGCCCAAAAATTGTAGACTCATCTCCAACATGTTGTTCATAGTAAGTTTCCCACTAATCTATGACATGTGGAAGAGATTTAAGGAGCACGAAGGTGATTTTTTCACCGTTGGAAATTTTTTGGATAGAGGATAACCCTCTAGAAAACTTAACCATTTTTCCAAAGCGTTGACATCTACCTGGCCTTCAAATAAAGGAATATCAAAGTTAACTGGTACCTTGAAGGGTGTCGCACCTCTGAAGTGATTGTTGGTTGAAGGTGTTGTCATCGTTATTGGTAGTCATTGAAGGATTTGGGAAGAATTATCCATCATCTCGTTCCTTTGTTGCCTGAGGGCTTCCTCAAGAAACAATTTGATAGGATCTCCTACTCTCTTGTCTCTCTTTTCTTCCGCCATGGGAGGTCTCTAGGGATGGGGAGAGTGGTTGTCCTCAAGATAAACTAGCTTGAGACCCAACTCTCTATACCCTGACCTCGTCGAGGAAATGCACTAAAAAAAACAAGGAGAAAACTTCTCTAATAAAATTGATCCAGATTATATTGAGAATGACATGAAGGGAAAGATATAACAAGGAAACACACAAAGATATTGCAAGAAACACAATAATACAATCAAAGTCAAATTTTACTGTCTGAAATACAAAAGATTGTAAAACGCAAAGTACACAAGCTAACTAGAATGGTGGTAGCTTATCTACAAAGATAAAGATGTGATGACTACACTCATTCGCAAGAAGATGATTACAAAGTGGCTAAAAAGATATTTTAACATAAACCATCAATGGGAAAACCCTAAACATCCCAAAACCTAACCCTAGAAGATGAAACGCAAAAGGTTTGTGGGCCTCGATGTGGTCAGTTGATACATCAACTTCCCGGGGTAACAAATTTTGCATATGGTCCTTGTTTGGGGCACTCGATACCCCGTTTGAAAGGTTGAGTTGAAGAGTACACATTCCGAATGGCCTAGTATATGCCTTTAGAGAAAAATTGGGCACTGCTATGTCAAAAAAACATCATTTAGGGCCTCAAAATGACTCCAGGAGTTTGGGACCTGGAAAACAATAGAAAAACTGCTAAGATGTGAAACCAATCTGAATTAGTGGAACAGGTGGGTGGCCACCAATATCCACTTGGATCACCTCATGTTAAAATACAAAACATATCCATAATCTTCCTTGTGTAATGCGTCCAATTCCTCTTTCAACTTTGTCAATTGATAATCACCATGAGCAATAATAAAAAAATCCTTGAAATGCTTCCAACCATGAATCGATTGGACTGGTAGAACCCTATACTAGTTTTGGATTCTTCCTTCAAAGGTGAAGGAAAACACCTTGCGCCCAACATCACAATCATGTCATATTGTATAGAAGGCTCCCATAGATCTCCACAAGCTTAGGAGCATGTGCAATAAATCTAGGTCTCACTGACACCACTGCATAACAAGTCATTGGTGGCAATAACCAATATGTGACCTGCTAATGGAATCTACGATCTAGTCTCTGTGGTATTCTAGGTATACACCCTTGAGGAAGCTCATTAACCTCCTCCATTTCTACATCAAGCTAGGAAGGATGATCGTCACTAGCATATGTAATGATATCTACACAATAATAGATAAAAATAATTAGACAACTTAAACAAAATCATATAAACAATTACATGTGCATTAAATAAGACAAAAAAATATGCAACTAAAAAATTCAAAAGATAATGATAATATTACCTATCACATCTGGTGGCTCAATTACAATAAATTGGATGTTAGGACTTCCTTGCCAATCCATGCATACATACAAAAAATGTATGAGATCAAGGACAAGTTAGTTATCACTATGTAACAAAGCCAAAACATCTACACCCATCAGCATACACATGTACTTTAGTTGTTTGGTCTTGGGCAACATCTACCCCCACTTGTGCATACACACATCAATCATCAACCTAGGAGGTTGACAATTGAATATTGTCCACGATGCCAAAAGCCTCTCAAAAAATAAAGTAAATAACTTTGAAGCAAAGAGGAAGAGATGTCTCACCAACACACTATGACAATGATTTAGAGTAATACCAAATTTTCATAAAAAAAAATGGTAGACCACTTGATTATCATGGGCCTCCAAAATAGAATATCTACATAGCACATCACAGGGAAACTAATGCACTACCCATCAGTGATATGGTGTGCTAGCATGGTGATCAAGAGTCTCAAGCATTTAACCTCTTGTGATTAAAAATCATGTAATCTCAACTAGCTCCCATTGACAACTTGGA
>SNQJ01S0038272.1:11848-41339 GCA_010110895.2 Picea sitchensis | reverse complement strand
TCTTATATGTCTTGAAGAATTACATTCATTGGAAGCACCAACTTCCTTTGTTTTCTAGCTGCAATTGGAAGGAGGCTCCAACCCCCTAGTTTCTCAGGACACAACCTGAGGGAAGCTCTAACTCCCCAATTCTCTGTCTACAACCAAAAGGAGGCTACAACCACCTATGTTCTCTGACTACAATCGAAAGGTGGCTACAACGACCTGTCCTTTCCCCGTCCAACCGCCCTGATGTATAAGTAGAATGATGAAACCACTGTCACACTATCACTGTGAGATATATTGTTGTAAACCTGTACCAATCAACCTGTAATCAACATGAACCATAAACAAGTGCATCAACCATGCACCAACATGTACCTCAACCTGTAATCAACCTGCACCATAAACAAGTGCATCGACCATGCACCAACCTGTACCTCAACATGTAATCAACCTGTACCATAAAAAAGTGCATCAACCATGCACCAACCTGTACCTCAACCTGTAATCAAATTGTACCATAAACAAGTGCATCAACCATGCACCAATCTGTACCTCAACATGTAATCAACCTGTACCATAAAAAAGTGCATCAACCATGCACCGACCTGTACCTCAACCTGTACCATAATCAAGTGCATCAACCATGCACCAACCTGTACAAAACTTGTACCATGAATAAGTGCATCAACTATGCATCAGACTTGTACAAAACCTGTACCATGAACCAAACCTGTACAAATAACTTGTCACAACAACCTGTCCAAAGAACCTATCACAACAACCTATCTCATCAATCTTATCAACCAAATCAGATCTACTCACCAAGATCAATCACCAAGACAACTCTCAAATATGTGCATCAACTAAACATAACACAACAACTTGTAATCATCACCAAGATCAATATGTGCTTCTAATAATATACCAATACAAGTATGCTATATCATCCATAAACCATGTGTCAACAAAAGTAATAACAAGTGCCTCCAACCATGTACCAAGTATGTACCAATCATGTATCAACTACTCATCAATTATGACTCATCAATATGTACCAACATCATCAACTATACACCTCATGTATGTGCCAACTCATCAACTATTTGTCTCAACCATGTACCCAACATGTACCTTAACCAAAATCCCTCATCACTTTCATCATCCAAATATGATTTGTAACTCTGTAATAGACCTCGTGTATATGATCACATACCTGCAAATCTTCCTTAAATTTCACAACAAGAGACTAGAATTTTCATCAAACTTTTCTTTAGTCTCACATGACTAGTTTGGGATTAGTCAACAACCCTAACTTGAAATAATCATAACTATGTACCTGTAATGAATAAATATCTAAAATTAGTACAAAATGTTCTTTAGTTTGTTTTATTCAATTCGTGTCACTACTTGGAACCTCTCAGAAAAGGAGTTATAGCAAAAATAACATACCTTGTTGAATTCTATCTTATTCTAGAGAGTGACCTTGTAGAGCATTCCCCACATGGAACATTTGTTGAACGGATCTGAAAATGTTACACAACATACTAAAGACTGTACTCTAACCAACACATTTTTTCTTACTGAATTTGGATCTGTTATGAATAAGTTATGACGTTTTTACTCGAAACACTTGTTTTAGACTAGTTTCAGGACTAGCCAAAAACCCTATTTTCCACGGAGTGTAACTCCAAAAATAAAACGACCCACAAGATGAATTTTTTACCACAGATACTTGGATATGTTTCCTCAATTTCCTATCAATTTCACATTCTGAATCATTATAGAAACAAATTTATTTCGAAAATGGTGAGATGACCTGTAAATAACATACCTTAGAAAGCATCATCAAAAGAATTTATCATCCCTTGAATTTTAGTCTTTTTTTCTTCACCTTCGCTCTGAAATTTGGCTTAGATATTCTTTGGTTACCTCAGTCACCTATAGATATTCAATATTGTCAAGTGTGATATAAAATGAGAGAGTCTTGCCTCTTATTTATACTCTTCAAATATCTTCCTTAGAAGCATCTTCTAGGTCACTTAACCTATTTTCCTCATTGTTAGGGTTAACCACTTTCCATAATATAAAGTTCTCCATTACTTTATCATTTAAATATTCCTCCTTGACTTTGTCACCTCACTTTATCATTTAAATAATATTCTTTGATTTTGTCACTTCACTTTATTATTTAAATAATCCTTCTTGATTTTTTCACTTTACTTTATCATTTAAATAATAATTTCTTATTTGCAAGCTCTTTGACTTCTTTGACCTTTTGGGGCTTCAAGCCAACATATGAGGGTCCTTCAACTTCGTAAGGCCATAACTCTCAAACCGTGAGGAGTTATGTGACATTCCACATACCACCAGAAATGACATGACATGAAATATCCATATAGAATATTATTACCTGCAAATATATCAAAAATCATACCATTATCCATCAAACAAACGTGGGTCCGTTACCCAAACCTGGGTTCTCCAACCTCTCATGGCCATATCTCTCTAACCGTGAGGAGTTATGTGACGTTCCACATACCACCAAAAATGGAATGACATGTACTATCCATATAGAATAGTATTACCTTCAAATATATTAAAACCTATATCATTATACATGAAACAACCTTGGTTCCATTACCCAAACCTTTGTGCTACCAGAATTCACTACCGGACTTTCTTCAAGGATTGACATCAATCACTAAGGGTTGACATAAATCTACAATATCACTCTCCAAGGGTTGACAACAATGACAACCAACAATCCATACCAACTATCCATCAACCTAAGCCAACTGTCTGACAATCTCCCCCTTTGGCATTGATGGAAACACCAACTTTGATGACAACACTTAGTCATGATAACATTCATGCTTATACTCTTTATCAATGTTTCTATCTCTCCCCCTTTGACATCAATGGAAAATAGTATCTCCCTTTAGGTTTGCTCGCCCTGATTGAACTCTCCTTGGGTCTGCTCCCCCTGTCTATGTGCCTTTTATTTTTCTTTATGTTTATAATCCTCTGATTACTCTCTTTCCCTTCATATGAATAATATCTCCCCCTTTGACAAAGGGTATCACTCTGAATGTGTATCACTCATTCTTCCCTTGTGACAATCACTCCCCTTGGAAACATGCCTCTATGCTCTCTCTCCAAGCATTTACATGTGCATCTAATAAATCTCTCCCCCTTTGTCCTATTTATGGTGCTTCCTCATGTACATCTAAGACATATAAGATAAGCATTTAAAAGCATTCAGTTTGGAGTAGAAAATATTCATAGTCTCTGGCGAAGATACTCAAGGCCTTTGTTAGGCGAAAATATTGTCGTTTAATTTCGTCGTAGTAATTGCCCAACCATTTAATTTGTCAATCCAAGGTTCGTAGGCTTACGAAGCACATGCACTATATATGCAGGATTAGGCACCTAACTTCTAATCTAATAAATTCAATCAAATCCTAACTCTTGCATTCCTTAACTAAGACTTAGTTGTTGTGAGCATGAAAACACTAGCTCCCATTAGGGAGGTCTTCTGAGAATGTTTCAAATAACCCATCAACAATCCAAGATCATCAAGTAAACACTTCAGCATTGAAAATAAATATTTAAAAGGATTAGTTGTTGTAGGAAGAAAACACTAGCTCCCATTCATGAGGTCTTCTTAGAATGTTTCAAATAACCTATCAACAATCAAGATCATAAAACATTAAAAGCATGTAAACCTATTCAAAGTAAGAAGAAAATTCTCTTATGATCTATTTGGGTGAGCTCAATTCTCCCAGAACAAAGTAACATATGAACTAAAGCATTCTAAATCTAAACTAGAGAATGGAAACTTATGATGAAATAAGAATCAATCTTTCTTATTTCATCATAAGTTGGATACAATGCTCAAAGAGTCCTCCTCCATTTCAAAGGGAGGCACTCCTATTTATACAAAATTAAGATAACTTAGATCCACAAATCTCTCCTAGATCCACAAATGTCTCATTTGATTACAACCATGTGCTCACACATATCAAGTAATATCTCTACAAATCCTCTCCACAAATCTTTCTTTCATGATTAATCTTCATCGAATACTTGATTAGATCTCCAAATCTTTATCAAATTTTCAAAGGGTTGAAGAGGATTCAAATTTGAGGCTTGATGGTCAAATTTGACTTGACCAGTCTTCAAATACACTGTAAACATCATGAAACTCATCCCACTTTCATATATAGGTGTAAACATGTCATTTTTCAATATTTAATCATAAATTCACTCAAAAACACTAAAATAGATGCATTGGAAAATAATATGTCTAAAACCAATGTAATCATGAAAATGGTTTAATGTAAGGTGTGGGAAAGTGAAATATGGTTAAAGTGAAGTGAAAGTGACTTGAAAGTTAGGTGAAAGGTTGGTAAAAAGATGAAACTTGGGGACTCAACATACCTTCTAGGTAGGCGATTTGTAAATATGTCTGCCACTTTTTTTTTGTTCCCACATATTCAACTCGATGTTCTTCTCTACAATCTGTTCCCATAGAAAGTGATGCCTGATTGGAATGTGCTTAGATCTTAGAGTGCATCCAGAGTTTTTGAGATCTTGATGGCTTACGTATTATCACAATAGGTGGAATGGGCTCATCATACTCCAACTTTGTATATCATCCAAATTTGTTTCATCCATAGAACACATGTACAACATGTTGTTGTGCTGCAATATACTATGCCTCATTGTGAATAAGGATATTAATGATTGTTTCTTTCTTGGCCAATATACTAAACACTCACCCAAGTAGAACATTGCTCCACTAGTGCTTTGTCAGTCATCGAAAATTGCAACCTACCCAATCTGCATCCAGGTGTAGGCAATAAATGATATATCCTTTCCTTTTTGGATACCATAATCAAACTCTTTTGTTCCTTTGAGATATCTAAAATCCTCTTCAGCTAGCTATTACATGTGATTCCTTTGGTGTTGCTTGAAATCATGCCACTGTCAAGTACCTTGCATTACATCACGGTTTGCATGTAGTAGTGGCCCCGGTTTTCAATCTTCGATGCGAACCTCTTTAGCATTTCTTCGATATACTTAGTTTGAGAAATAAAAATTCATGGTTTCTTTGACATATCGAAGATGCAAAGAAGGATAGTTCTCAAATAATGGCATTTCAAATTAATTCTACATATCCTTTGCAAATTCATGGCTTAAATTGTCATTAGTACTTCCAAAGCAATATCATCAACATAAATTTCAGTGTAAAATATTACCTTGATTTACCTTGATGTAGAGGGTTGTTTCTGCTTCCCTATTCTCCATAGTTCGTAGGGAGTTTGTAATGTTGTTTCTAAGCACTCTAAATTACTCTTTTTTGAATGTGAGCTGATGTATGCATTGCATGTGTCCAAAATATATGTCAATTTGCAATCCATTAGCATTGTTCTAGCCATTTCAGGTGTAATTATCATCCATTATGATAATGTTCCTTTGTCTTTGAACCACTCTCACAGACAATCCTGAATCCATGCTCTAAGATCCACTATCATATATCTGTCCACACCTTCTAAGTGTTCTTACGAATCCATCTCTGTCTGTACTGTCCAAGAATCTACTTGCGTGATTGTCCATAATGCTAACCCATTTATCACTATACTATCTTGAAGTCTTGATTAATCTATCAAGCGTATACGCTGTGATTTCTCTAATCTGTCTACTCAAATTTCGCAAGCTACTCGAAGGATGGTTCTTTGGTTTTTCACAACTTCCCTATCGCATAGACTCCCCACGTCTATGTTCATATTACTTAGGAGTCTCTGATCTGGATGGCTCAGAACAATTCTGCTGGAGTATTATTATTCATCATCATCTTCATTGGTAGATTCATCATCTCTCTAGCTCTAACTTATTTCTTTCTATTTGTGGATTCATCTTTCACTGATGCACGAAAGTACAATCTTGAACTGTTCCTTATTTTGTCCTTCTTTTCTTTTCGGTTATTTTTCCAAACCTTTATGTATCGACATCTTTCTTTTCTCTATAGAATTTTCTTCATCTTGTTTTATTGCCGATCTTGCGATCTATGGGACCTAATCTTTGTTCTGAGTTCTTCATGTTTTCTTTCTTATCCATACTTTCTTACATCAGATATCATTGTTCTCTTTCATGGAAGTATCGATCAACTTCTACAATCACTAGCTATGTGTCCATAGTTGTAAAATTTGTAACATTGATATTGCATTGAGACCCACATAGGCATTTATTGCTTGAACATTTCTTTTATAATCCTGATCACGCAGCCTTATGTCCAAAGTTAGTACAATAAAACAATGACCATAAAATAAATTTGCATACCCTAGGTGAATGATCTTCTTTTGTGGCATAGTCCTTGCGAGATTTTTGCTTGACTAATCATGATCATGATTGAAGCTTCTTTGTGGCTTGAACATGGATGGTCTTCTTGAAGATATATATTCAATAGTTCTTAGATTTAGGTTGACCATGATTTCTTCCTTTGAGTACTTACGCATAGCTCCTTTCTATTTCTTCATTCTTATTTTCCAGCAACCTAGAAGTGCTTCTCTTCATTCTCTCTATAATTGATGTGGATGTTTGTCTCTTCAACGTCCTTGTTGAGCTTAGGCGATTTTACTTCTCAATGTGACGAAAGCTTCTTATTCAAGCTTCTCAACCTCTTCTTATTTCTTCATTATCGAGACTTCATGACCTCTTTTGTTCTCTTTTTCTAACTTCTTCAGTTGGATTTTCAATGTAATTATTTCTTCTTCAGGTCTTCTCTCTTCTTGACCAAAACTCTTCCTCAAGTTGGTTTAAGTCATTGGTTCTTTCCTTGAGATGATCCATCAATATCTTTCATATTTTTGCTTCTTCCTTTTGTCTTTTGCTATGTTTGCTTCTAAACATTTCTTTTTGATATTATAAGAGTTTCTTCAATTCTTACGGCCTCTTCTAGAGTTTGAGCTCTTAAATTCTTGATGACACATTGATCGTTTTCAAAACCTTGAACGCACTTTCCTTTTGGTTCATTGATTATTTCTTGGATGGATGTTTCTTCTCTTTCTTTCTTTAGATATTTCTTTCGATCAATTTTCTTTGTAATCAACTTATTCTTCTTCATACTCTTCCTCTTATGAATCTGTCTAACATGATGAACATCTTTCTTCTTGTTACGTATGCATCTTCTTTGGCATTTTGAATCTGCGATGGGTAGAAGAATATATGTCATGTAATAACTTATCCAAAGTTCTTTTGCTGATGAACATTACCAACATTTTCTCTTCTGGGATTAGGTAATGCTTCCCGGATGAAATCCATTTCTACTTTGTTATTCTTCCTCAATTCCTTCTTGGCTATAGTCTTTGGTTTTGAACTATCATATCACGTAACAACTGATAGAAAGAATGTAATGTCCACATTGCACGTAAAATACTTCCGTCCTTATGCTCAACATCTCATACTTAAATATTCGACCATTAGTGGTACTCCATTTTCCGAATAATCCATGATCTCCTTCGATTGGTTAGACTTATTCTTGAAGGCCGACTCACGATACCAATTGTTGGATTACTAAGAGGGGTGTGAATCGGTAATAGAATTGAAATCCTTTTTAACCATATAATCAAGTATTATATCAATTTAGAATTATCATCGAATAGCTGCCGAGAGGTAAATGCACTTAATGAACAAATGAACAATCATACACACTACATGAGTACACGCAGGTGTTTTACGTGGAAACCAAAGTGGGAGAAAACCGTAATTCTTTTTCTTATATGTCTTGAAAATTTGCATTCATTGGAAAGCACCAACTTCCTTTGTTTCTTAGGCTACAACTTGAGTGAATCTCTAACTCCCCAATTATTTGGGGAGTTGGATATTCCCCAATTCTCTGGCTACACCTCCTTTGTTCTTCCATCTTCAAATGGAAGGTGGCTACAACCACGTCCTTGCCAGTCAGCCCATGCGATGTATAATGTAACCCTGTTTCCCCGGTTTGTAAAAATAACTATTGTGTGATATTGTGGCAAACTCAAGAGAAATGTGAATGTGTGGTGATGTGAATGGACCTTGTGAAAAAAGATTAGATAGATGTGAATAATATTATGAATATATATATATTGCCGGGGCTGAGAGGAGATAATGTTGAAAAAGAGACCACGATGGTGAAGAAGATTGGTGGAAGCACTTGGAATGAATTAGCGTTAACTTCCACCGGAAACCATCGCGTATTTGGACTTATTTGAGAACCAAAGAAGCTGACTCGGTGGCTAGAATTAAATGACTATCCAGGTTGGTAGGTAAAAGGCTCCTCATGAGTAATGAGGGATGGGGGTGAATCGCCCATGCATGAGAGTCCACAGTCACGACCGAGAAGATGGTACCACATGCAACCTCGCAAAGGGCGAGGAGAATTGATGCGTCGGGGAGGCGGGCAGTGAGGAAAGAGGAAAGGAGGAACTTCACGAATGTCAGTGAGTGATAGCGGCGAAGAAGGAGTAACCTTTGTTCTCAGTCACTAGACGGTTTTCGGTCTCGCCAACATCGTGGTCTCATCTGAGGGGTGGCTAGTGGTAAATGGATTTGGGGTTGTTGAACCTATGGTTGGGTGGAAACAAAAACACCCCTCTCGTGATTGCAATCACATCGCGGTGTTATTTCGATAAGTGTTTATCTTGCATCTTGAAATGTATATTCTGGCATTTATAATCATCTTGCATCTTGAAATTTATATCTTGACATGTATGCTCATAGTGCAATGCAGGTTATGAATGGTTTGAGTATAAGGCTGTATGTGTGGTGTTTTGATCCGAAATGGTGGTTGCATGCTTATAATTGGAAGGACCGCATTATGGCTCATATATATATATATATATATATATTGAATTAATTGGACTTCAAGTCTACTTTAGGGAAATCTATGTCCTTACTCATCCCCAGGAATACCCGGAATAGATCTCCCCATAAAGACACCCTTCTTGGAAAGCTCACCAAGAACTTTGGAAAAGGATTTGAAGGTGCAGGTCTTAATATCACACTTGCGAGGAAAGTAGTCCTCTTCAAACCCCAGATGCGTAAATCGGAAGAAAGGAGATCGGTTGGTTTCCATGTCGGGGAGAAAGGAGTGCACGGCGTGGGGCAGTCGAACGTTAGATATTAGTCGGAAAAATCGATAGTGGACTGGATCTCGTAGGAGATGCGCGGGGTTAAGCCTTCATGAGCAAAGGCGAAAGTCCCGAAAGAGGATTTAGTGCTCGAGTTTGGACTTTGGGATTTTGGAGGTCTCATTGACAAGAGATTGGGATGCTCCATGGTGGAAGTCCCAAAATAGATCTGGGCCAGATGGATTAAGAGGGTAGTGTGTCAGCGATATCACACCACATCACGGGATTCGGACTTTGGGATTTGGAGGTCTCATTGACAAAGTCGAGACCTCATGGTGGAGATCTGAAATAGAGGCAGACCCAGTCCAGATTAAAGGGAGGCCGATGTCATGAATCCACTTATCTCGAGTTGTTGGACTTCGAGTTGGAGGTCTCATTGACAAGAGATCGGGACTTCCATGAAAATTTGAGTCAGTAATAGATCTGGAATGTCTGATTAAGGAGGCCAGGTGTCAAGAGATCACCCATCTCTGGATTTTGGACTTCAGGATTTCGACGGTCTCGAGGACAAGAGATCGGGACACTCCATGGTGGAGATCCTGAAATAGTTGAATTTGTCCGGTTAGGGAGGATCACGATGTCTAAGATTGCCCATTTGGGATTAGGACCGGTATTCGAGGAAGGTCGAGGACAAAGAGATGGGACACTCCATGGTGGAATAAAACAATCTGAATGATCCATCGAGTGGAGGACATGGCGGTCGGGGATCCATCGGTGTTCGAATCTGGGGATTAGTTAACCGGAAGGATTTGTGTCAGCGGGGTTTGCGTAAAATTCGTGAAATCGCTGATGAGGGCCAGATCCATCGGTGGACCGATGGCGACAATCGAGTTGGGAAAATCACGAAGAAGAAGAATCCATCGAGATTTCAAAATTGAAATTCGGAGTCGGATTAACAAGAGAATTAGAGACTCTTAGCACTCAAAATCTGAAAAAATAGGGCGGAGTCTTATGAGGAGTGGTCCTGGATGAGGGCATAGCCGGGGAGGATAATGTGACAAGGTCATTCGAGAATCGAATCGAGAATTGAGTCCGGTAATGAGAAGTTGAACTCTCGTCTTGACCGTCCTTAAAGGAATAAGGCGTGGTCTTATGAAGTGGTCATCACAGACGAAGGCATAGCCGAGGAGACTGGTCGCCGTCAGAAGCACGGTATTACAGCGTTTTGGGGTTCGCGAGTCGAAAGATTGACCCACTTATATCGGTGAGTTAGCGAAATGTGAAAAAGAACTTTAGTTGGCTGTGATCATGATCAATGATATGAAAGGTGGAAAGAGGAAGAGCTAGCATGTGCTAAGCCAGAGAAGTTTGGGGATTCTGTCCCTCGAGAAGAAGTGAAAAATTTTATTATGCCGTAGTGTCAGTACATATAAGGAGTAGAATGATGGAACCAGCGTGACACTATAAGCGTAGAGATATACTAATGTAAACCTATACCAATCAACACGTAATCAGCACAGTACCATAAACAAGTGCATCAACCATGAACCAACTTTATGCCTCAACATGTAATCAACTTTGTACCATAAACAAGTGCATCAACCATGCATAACGTACCTCAACCTATAATCAACACATCCCATAAACAAGTGCATCAACCATGCCAACATTACAAACATTGCCATGAACAAGTGCATCAACCATGCGCAAACTTGTACAAAACGTACCATGAACAAGTGCATCAACCATGCGCCAAACACATTACAAATAACATGTCACAACAACTTGTCCAAGAACCTATCACAACAACTTGTCTCATCAATCATATCAACCTAATCATATCTACTTGCCAAGATCAATCCACCAATACAACTCTCAAAGATGTTGCATCAACCAAACACAACACAACAACTCATAATCATCACCAAGATCAATATGTGTAATATGCCAATACAAGTGCTACATCATCCGCAAACCATGAGTCGACAAAGTCTGAACAAGTGCCTCCAACCATGTACCAAGTATGTACCAATCGATTTATCAACTACTCATCAACTATATGGTCATCAATATGTACCAACATCATCAACTATACACCTCGTATTAGCGACAACTCATCAACTATTTGTCTCAACCATGTACCCAACATGTACCTTAACCAAAATACCTCATCAATTTCATCATCCAAATATCATTGTAACTACGTAATAGACATGGTGTATATGATCACATACACGCAAACCTTCATAACTTTCACAACACCTGCAAACCTTCCTTAACTTTCACAACAAGAGACTAGCATTTTCATCAAACTTTTCTTTAGTCTCACATGACTAGTTTGGGATTAGTCAACAACCCTAACTTGAAATAATCATAACTATGTACTTGTAATGAATAAAGATATGAAAGTAGTACACAATGTTCTTTAGTTTGTTTTATTCAATTCCTCCAGGTGTCACTACTTGGAACTTCTCAGAAAAAGAGTTATAGCAAAAATGACATACCTTGCTGAATTCTGGCTTATTCTAGAGAGCGTCCTTGTAGAGCGTGCCCCAAACATAATATTTTTTGACTGGATCTGAAAATGTTACAAAACATACTAAAGACTTTACTCTAACCAACACATTTAGTCTTACTGACTTTGGATCTGTTATGAAGAAGTTATGACATTTTTACCTGAAACACCTGTTTTAGACTAGTTTCAGGACTAGCCAAAAACCCTATTTTCCACGGAGTGTAACTCCAAAAATACAATGACCCACAAGACAATTTTTTTACCATAGATACTTGGATATGTTTCCTCAATGGCCTATCAATTTCACGGTCTAAATCATTCTAGAAAAAAGTTATTGCAAAAATGGTGAGATGACCTGTAAATAACATACCTTAGAAAGCATCATCAAAAGAATGTATCCTCCCTTGAATTTCAGTCTTCTTTTCTTCACCTTCCCTCTAAAATTTGGCTTATATATCTTTTGGTTACCTCAGTCACCTATAGATATTCAATATGCTCAAGTGTGATATAAAATGAGAGAGCCTTGCCTCTTATTTATACTCTCCAAATATCTTCCTTAAAAACATCTTCTAGGTCACTTAGCCCATTTCTAGGTCACTTAACCCATTTATAGGTCACTTAACCTATTTTACTCATTTTTAGGGTTAACCACTTTCCATAATAGAAAGTTCTCCATTACTTTATCATTTAAATATTCCTCCTTGACTTTGTCACCTCACTTTATCATTTAAATAATCTTCTTTGATTTTCTCACTTCACTTTATTATTTAAATAATCCTTCTTGACTTTGTCACTTTAATTTATCATTTAAATAATAATTTCTTATTTGCAAGCTCTTTGACTTCTTTGACCTTTTGGGGCTTCAAGCCAACATATGAGGGTCCTCCAACTTCGTAAGGCCATAAGTCTCAAACCGTGAGGAGTTATGTGACATTCCACATACCACCAGAAATGGCATGACATGTATTATCCAGATAGAATAGTCTTACCTGAAAATATATCAAAACACATACCATTATCCATAAAACAAACTTGGGTCCATTACCCAAACCTGGGTTCTCCAAATTCTCATGGCCATAAATCTCTAACTGTGATGAGTTATGTGACGTTCCACATACCACCAGAAATGGAATGACATGTAATATCCATATAGAATAGTATTACCTTTAAATGTATTAAAACTCATACCATTATATATGAACCAGCCTTGGGTCCATTACTCAAACCTTTGTGCTACCAGAATTTGCTACCGAACTTTCTTCATGGGTTGACATCAATCACTAAGGGTTGAAATCAATCTACAATATCACTCTCCAAGGGTTGACATCAATGACAACCAACAATCCATACCAACTATCCATCAACCTAAGTCAATTGTCTGACATATGGAGCTGCGACGGGGGTAGCCTAATGATCAAAAGGTGGCAAGTGAGTTTTGATCCTTCCCATGACTACTTTAGGTTCAAACACTTTTGGATGTTGTTGTCGGGATTGCCTTTACATTTATGGCATGACAAATCCCTAGAAGCGATAGGGAACGACCTTGGAAAGTTTATCAGTGTTGACCTTGGAGCACTCAAAGCCTCAAATAAGAGGATTTGCAGAATCCTTGTGGAAATTGACATTCACTCTCGTTTATCTGAAACTCTGGAAACTGTTTGGCGGGGCCATCATATTTCCCAATCTATGGACTATTTAGGCATCCCCTTCAGATGTACTCGGTGTCGGAAGACGAGTCAATTGTGGAGAGACTGTGTGGGTTTACAGGAGGAGGAGGAATCATAAGGAACAATGTTGGATAGGTCTACACGCATCGCTTCGCCAGAAATTGAGACGAGCAAGTTTATCCCTTGAGGCTATGACCTTGAGGATTTTTCTTTGCCAGAGCCAACAAACTCTATAACGGGTAGGCTGAAAACCGTATGCCCTACACTCTTTCACTCATTAACTTCTTGGGAAAGAAATGTTTTGGATGAGTCTAGTTTCTTTGGTTTGCGAAAGGACCCGTTGGCTCCTCTTGTAAACTCTTGTGCGCTTGCGGTGTCTAAGGACATGTTGGATGTCTCCTCTAATGGCTTATCTACTGATGGACTGGTTGGGAGAGGTATTTTAATCGAGGATCCTTCTGCTACACGTCTAGCCTGTAACCACCATTCAAAAGAGTTACATTTTGTTGACAACCTTAAAAGGAGTGTTCGTGGTGCTTCAAGCTCTCCGGGAAGGGATCTCTTAAGATCATCTACTTCTGCAGTTGATAGCTTACTTCCGAGTTTTAGAGAACCCGAGTTGGGGGATAGTGATTTAGGGAATGTACTTGAATCTCTCGTTCCATGTATCAAAGAGGTGCAGTCCCATTTTAATATACCAACTTATAGGGTGAGATCTATTTACCACGGACCAGACCCTGACAGGAGAACTGGGTCTTCGAGATCTTTTGTGGGGCCCACAAGAAAAGACTTCACTTGGTCTAAGGGACTGGGTTTGGATATCTCTCCTATAAAGAATAGGAGTGCGAGGAAGAAGAAGGAGGCTATGGGTCCATTAACCAAGGATTCACACTTGGTCATAAATGAAATTGGGGTTCTTAGAGGCCTGAAAGCCCTAGAAAGAGCGAAGTCATGATCTTACTCTCTTTAAACATTAGAGGGGTGGGGGGGACCCTGGAATCTTCCTCCCTTCGAAGACTACTTTGGAAGACTAGACCAGACATAATGTTTTTGCAAGAAACTATGGTTGAGGAACATAAGGATCCTGCTCTAATGTTTACACTACGTCCAACTTGGTTAACATGTGCGGTCAGTGTTGTAGGTACTTCGTGTGACCTTCTTGTTTCTTGGGACCTGAATATTTTTTACATTGATCCCTTTTTATGTTGTGGTGGTATTCTACTTTCAGGTACGTGCTTGGAACTAAATCAACCGATCACTCTACTAAATTTTTATGGCCTCTGTTCAGAGAAGAAAGCATTCTGGGAAAAGTTGGCGGCCAAAGGAATTATGGAACACAGAAATATTATTCTCGCGGGTGACTTAAATCTTACATGTGGAGTTGGGGAGATGTGGGGAGAAGTAGCACATTTAGATCCACTATCAAACTTCTTTAAAGATCTCTTCAATAAAGCAATTTTGATAGATGTCATTCTGGATGTCTTGGTGCCAACCTGAAGGAATGGGCGTAGGGGTTCTGCTAGTATTTCTAAAATATTGGATCATGTTTTAGTGGTCGAAGATCTGATTGCGCGTGTCGAAAGGTATAAATCATGGGTGGAATATCCTTTCTTTTTGGATCATGCACTAGTTCTTCTAAGGTTTGACAGGCCTTCGTTCTCTACGACTTACCCCTTTAATTTTAATGCTAGGTGATTACTTGAATCAGAAGTATCTAATATTGTGACAAAGGTATGAAAGGATCCAATTTTCTTGGATGAAAGGGATGTTCAATAGAGATTTGCTAAAAAGTTGAAGTCCTTGAAGACTCACATAAAAGCATGGTCCAAAGAGCACATAAGATTATAGGAGGAAAATCTAGTATGCCTTGAGGGACTGTTGAATGATTTACTTATGGATGAGGCTCAGGAGCCATATAATAGGGACAAGGAGACTAAAATTAAACTACTGGAGACAGAACGATATAATTTACTAAGAGAAGAAGAAGAACTTTGGAGACTTAGAAGTAGAGTGGTGTGGTTGAAGTGTGGGGACAAGAATACAATTATTTTTCATAATTTTGCTAGTTTCAGGAGGAACAAGAATCATATATGGGAGATCAATGATTAGGGAGGTGAGATTCACACTGGTTTGGAAGCTATAAAAATTGAAGATGTAAAGTTTTCTAAATTTTTTTATGAGAAGTCGGATCAGGTGCTTATAACTGATCAGGTCAAAACTATTCGTCTCTTTGATCGCTTGGTACATGATGAGGACATTGAGCTACTAGAGAGACCGTGCTCAAAACCAGAACAATGGGAGGTTCTCAAATCTTTCGCCAAAGATAAGAGCCTGGGGCATGACGGGTGGACTGTGGAGTTTTTTATTCATTTCTTTGATTTAGTGGGAGATGACCTTCTTGCTCTGGTGGAGGATTCTAGGTTGCGGGGATCAATGATTAATTCATTAAATGCGACCTTCTTAACTCTGATTCCAAAAGTAAATAATCCAATCTCTTTCGGGGATTATAGACCAATTTCCCTGTGCAATTTATGCTACAAGTTGATTTCAAAGATCATTGCCAATAGGATTAATCCTATTCTCTCTCAGTCACTATCGGAGGAACAACTAGGTTTTCTAAAAGGTAGGCAGATATTGGATGCAATTGTCACAGCTCAGGAGTACCTACATAGTATAAAGGTAAAAAAATCCAAAGCCTTGATTCTAAAGTTAGACCTTAAGAAATCCTATGATTGTATGATTGTATAAATTGGGACTTATTGCGCATGATTCTTATCCAATCGGGCTTCAACATTCCTTTCACCAACTGGATTTTAAGATGTGTTACTAGTGAAAATTTTGTGGTTCTAATAAATGGGGAGACTTCACATATGTTCAAAAGTGGAAGAGGACTGCGTCAGGGTTGCCCATTATCGCCCTTGTTATTCATACTATTCATGGAAGGTCTTAGTTTACTTCTAAAAAAAGGAAAGGACAAAGGGAATCTCTCATGGGTTAAGGTATCAAGGTTAGTGAAGATATTGCATTTTTTCTTTGTGAACGATGTGTTAATAATGAGGAATGCATCGATTTAAGAGTGGTCTGAGATAAAAAAAAAAAAAATCATTCTTCTATAAGGCCTCTGGTTTGTGTATAAATTGGTCTAAATCAATCTTTTATTATTCTGGGATCTAATTTGGAGAATCTCTTGAAAATTTAAAGACTTTGTTTCCCCACAACTTCGAGGAATTGGCAAAAGGTTTCCATTACCTTGGTTATTTTTTAAGAGCTGGTGCTTACAAACCGAAGGACTGGCGATGGATCCTATCAAAATTTAAAGATAAGATAGGATGGTGGTGTACTAGATGGTTGTCCCCGGGGGGACGATTCACCCTGGTAAAATCAGTGCTCGAAGGCCAGGCCATGTACTGGATGGCACTGACGGCTATACCAACCTCTATTTTACACAAAATCTAGAGCCTGTTGTTTAATTTTTTGTGGTCGGGTGTCGCGGGAAGGAAGCACTTCCACTTGTGCAGTTGGGATCTCTTAGGAAAGCCTAAGAAACTAGGAGGCTGGGGCATTCGAAACATTTTTCTTTTTAATAAGGCTCTGGCCACCAACTCTTTGTGGTGGGTTCTAACAAAGGTTGGGGTATGGATCAAGGTAATAAAAGATAAGCATATCCCACACTGTTCCATTATAACTTGGCTTCGGTCGGCTACTGCCTCTGTTACATCTGCCTCGCAGACTTGGCGAAATCAATTAAAATCTTTACATTTGTTAACTCACTAGCTCGGTTGGAGACCATGATCAAGTCATATGGTGCAAGTTGGTATTGATTGTATTATGGGTTTGGGGCAGGCCTCCTATTTGTCAAGTCACCTTTTGGCTAAACTTAGAAGGAATTATGTGATGTATCTTTTTCAGGCTAGAGCTGCTTGTAGGACGAGACTACCCTATACTTATTGGAAATTGGGAGAAGAACTTGGTCTGGTCGGGATCCTTGAAGAGAAATGGGAGGCATATCATAAATAATTTCATTGTGCAGGGATTCAGTTACAAAACAAAAATGATGAGCTTATATGGGCAGGAGGTGACTACTTGGGTAACATCTCAACAAAAATTGTATGCCTCGCTCTTGCAAAAAAATTCTGGCCAACTGTTGTTGGAGGTTGGAGAAGTCATTTTTGGAAATGGGATTTGGTGGCAAAGATTAAATTCTTTACCTAGTTATCTCTGGAGAACAAAATTCTCACTTGGGATATTCTACAAAGGAAGGGATGACAAGGACAAAACATCTGTGCCATGTGTTTCAAAGAAGCCGGATCTGTGTACCACCTGCTTGTCTCTTGTAGCTTTAGTCGGGAGGTTTGGAGTTGTTTTTACAAAGTTCTTAATCTTTGGACTGCCTCAGAAGGAGATTTATTCAGTACATGCTTTGAGAACTAGCATAAGAAGGAAGCTTCTTACGTAACTCTTCCTTCTATTATTTGTTGGTTCACATGGCTATTTTTGAAGGAAGCAAATCCTCGGTTTACTCTGTGGTAACAAAAGTTAAAACATTACTACCCTCGATGATTGTGGATAAAAAATTAAAAGTGCGCCTTCTACAGCCTCCCCACCTTCTGACCTCAATAGTTTGTTGGTTCGATGGGTCTGCACAATCTAGTGCTCTTAGGTGTGGGGTGGGAGACATCATTAAGTATAGTGATCAAACAACCTATAAGTGGACCTTAAACTGTGGTCAGGGGACAAATACGAGGGCCGAACTGATAGGAGCCTGGGAGACTCTTTTTCTAGCGCAACATTTAAATCTTGAGGTGATCCAGGTCATTGGCGACTCAAAGATCATAATTGAATGGCTAAAGGACAAAGGAAAACTACATGTTACCTCCTTGATGGGGTGGATGGACAACTTAAAAATGATGAAATCAACGTTCAGAGAGATACATTTCACCCATGTTTACATGGAGCTAAATATGGAAGCAAATCATCTCTCGAAATTAGCACTCACAAAGACCGAAGGAAAGCTAGATTTTAGCAGGTGGGTTGAGGGAAATGAGGGGCCTATCATCTCCATCAATCTTTTTTGACTCAACTTGTCTTTTTTTGGTTTTGACAATCAAAGTTGATCCTGTTGTATGAGGACTAGTTTTTTTATATTCGTGGTTTTCACTTTGATGGAGGACATCTATATTTCACCGTGTGCAGTTATTGTGTGACTAGAATCTTTCATTAGGATGGCCACGTATATGCCTTTGTTATGTGGGTTGATAAGAGATGCTCTCCTATGTTTTGAATAGCCTCAGAGTAGTTATGTTTTTTCTAAGAAACTTATTTTTTGAAAAGGCTCTAATATGTTCGAATATTAAAGGTGGTCATGCAAAAATAAAAAAATTGAGGAAGTTGTAAAATGTACTCATTTATATATCTAATATAAAAAACATTTTTCTTGTTAAAAATAAATAAATTTAAAATGATTTATTTTATTTTATCATTTTTAAATTATTTTATATTTTTCATTAAATATGAGATATAAATGTGTTTTCCATTCCAGTTTAAACACACATATACTTGGTTTGATACAATAAATGGAGCAACATTAGAAAATATTAAAATATAAATAAAGATGCTCATTATATTATGAAATACATTACATAAATAAATCATAAATAAATATGTAACAAAAAATTACATAAATAAATATGTAAAAAAAAAACTTACATAACCAAATTTTTTAGATATTTATTCATTATATTATGAAATACATTACATAAATAAATCATAAATAAATATGTAACAAAAAAACGTACATAACCAAATTTTTTAGATAATTGTTTTCTTTTAGCTTGATTTTTGTCTTCAACTTTTACATTAATTTATTTTTTTATATTAAAAAACTATATTTTTTCATATTATTTTTTTTTAATAAAAAATATGATTGTACCACCATATAAATATTTGTCCATTTTACACATTTATATAGCAACATTTGGTTGAGGTTATTGATGATTTTTTCAGCCATTCTCACATTCTTTCATTCACCAATTTACATGAATGTAACTTATTGTTTATGCTCAATCATTTTAAGTTCTTCTCATTATTAAATATAACTTTCATTATATTGGTTTCCTTTTTTAATTTTTTTGTTAAATATAACTTTCATTATAATGGTTTCCTTTTATTATTTTTTGTTTCTAAATGCTAATATTTAAACTTTCTTAATTTTATTTTGTTTTTATTCAATGTTATATATTTATATAAAAAAAAAATTAGTATTGTTTAATATTTTTGAAAACAATAAAAAAATTAATTACTTATTGATTTAATTTTGTTCTTAATATTAATGGAAAAATTATAAAGTAGAAATCAACACTACCACTCAAACATAAAATTTCAAGGGTTATAAATATTATCTTATATGAAAAATATGAATTTGTGTGGAGTTGTGTAGGTTTGATAGTACAGTGATAATGGGCATTTCATAGACCCCATCCAACTAGAGATCCACCATCCCAAGTTAAATAGTATAATGATAATGGGCATTTCATAGTCTTCATCCAACTAGGGACCTATCATCAATCATATAAAACATTATATATCTTAAATTATAGATTACCTATAAAAGGGCATTTCATAGACCCCATCCAACTAGAGATCCACCATCCCAAGTTGAATAGTATAATGATAATGGGCATTTCATAGTCTTCATCCAACTAGGAACCTATCATCAATCATATAAAACATTATATATCTTAAATTATAGATTACCCATAAAATATAGATCAGTTAGTTTGTGTGGGATTTAGTCCCCATCAAATTACTAGTTCAAATCTCATTGGAAGAAATTGAGAATGAAAACTCTTTATGTCGAAATAAAACTATTAGAAGTACTTCATTTCTATAAATATCTTAATATCCACTCATTAAACATAAAATATTATAAATTAATTAATTAATTAAAATTGTATAGCTCTAAAGTCCATCTAAAGCAAACATTTACAACATGTAGAGCTCTCACTACACCCATACTTTACTTATTGTAAATTATTACAATAATATTTAATATTATTTTAACATGATACAAAATTTAAAATTTTTATCACATACAAAGTTCATTTTTTATGGATTAAAAATATATTGCAATATCTTACTTTGACCTTTCTTTGAATAAAAGTGAATCCTTATTCAATTCTTCTCACATAAATTATCATTGTTTAATTAGATTTACTTGTTCAGATAGATTCATACATGCTCAACAAATAAATTTATTACTTCGTTTAATGCACTTCATAACCTTTATGGTCTTTCAGTGCATATCCATTATATGTATTTTGCCTAATACATTGATGTAGCATTTTTATTTTTCTTTGGTGATCTTTTAGTTTTTTCAACAATAGTAAAATATTCTAGCGCAGAGATAATAACATATTTTTTGTTTGAGTAAGTGATCATTAGATTTGGATGCCCAAGGATTTTGATGAGTGACCAAGGAACTCACTTTATCAATAAGGCTAGGACTGAGAAATTTGAAGTCCATCATCAAAATCAAAAGATACACCATATCACCCTCAAGCAAATGGAACAATGGAAACCTTTAATAAGATCCTCGAGAATGCTTTGACAAAGATCTGTAATGTCAATAGGGATGACTTGGATTTGATGATACCAGAAGTATTATGGGCATACAAGACTACATGCAAAAAATTGACAGGACATACACTATTAAGGTTGGTGTATGGACAAGAAATAGTGTTGCCATTGGAATTTTTGGTACCTAGTCTGCGCGTAGCAGCAATCACCAACATGAAATAATGAGGCACAATACAAGAAAGGATAAGTCATCTAATTGAGATGGAAGAAGATAGGATTCTAGCAGGATTTCACCAAGAAGTACAGAAAGCAAGGGACAAAGCTTGGAATGACAAACATATTAAAAGGAAGAGTTTCAAGGAGGGAGACCTAGTCTTGGTGTATGACAATAAATTTCTTCAGCATCCAGGAAAATTTAGAATGCATTGGTTGGGACTGTATGAAGTGAAGACTATCACGGAAGGGGGAGTTGTACAGTTGAAATATTTCGGAGGTACAAAACTAAGAGGAATGATCAATGGGAGTCGACTGAAATTGTATAGGGACAGTCGACCTCCTAACACCTAGAAAGTTACCGTGTAGGAAGAAGATATGTATATAGTGTATTATAGTAGAATTAAGGGAGAGAAAATGAGAAAAACAAATAAAAAGAAGAAAAAGAAGAAAATCCATAAAAAGTAAAAACAGGATAAAAACAAAAACAGATCAGCGCACATGGAGGGTATTGAAAGAATAGAACTGGTAGAATAGAACAGTGCGATGAAAGAAAACCAGAGTTTGAAAAAACCACGCGCAGAAGAGAAGTTAACTGGTAGAAAGGTACAATGCACAACAAACACTGAAAAAAGTGAAAAAGTGACAACTATTAGTGCGACACAGTTGTCCATTCTTCGTCCTACTATAAAGTTGGAAAACGGGGGAGAAGCGACCCATTGTGTTATCTGCTAAGGAGAAGAACACAGAGCCAAGTGGAAGAGCAATAGAGCATGAATTTTCCCTAGCCTCTGTCGATTTGGAAGCCTACAAGTCAGATTTCTTCACCATGTCACCACCGAGGGTTGGAGTGCCAAGCAGAACTGGACGAAACACACGGAGTAGCACTCGGCTACCACAAACCAGAATAAACGAGATTCCCACCGTGGTGGATGTGTACAAAATACACACACCAGAGTACAAGTAGACCACATTTCATGTGGAAGAGGAGAAGGAACCCACACCGAAGTCCAAGCAGCCGGAAGAGGATGCCAACGGAAGGAATCTGACTCATCCAGGGGAAAAGGGTCACAGCAAGAAGAACCAACCATGGGTTCCACGCAGCATGGCCTAGAGCTAGAACCAGAGCATGAAACAGAGCAAGAGGTCATACCATAGGGTGGGGTATCGTCCCAACAAGGGAAAAATAATATGAGAGCATAAAGTAGTGTGCAGGGCGTACAACACACACTGGAAGAACTATCTATAATGATGTCGAAAATTCCCAAGCGAGTGAAGACTAACAATAACATGGTAGGAGGAGTTGATAGCCTTAAATAGTCTGACCATGATGTCTCTGACACCATAAAGTTCCCATATTTGGCAGCACAGAGCTACCTAGAGAGCAGGGGAGAAGGCCCATCAAGTGTGCCACTGCTGGAGCCTACGCAGTGGATCTTAGGATTGTACAACACCGACATCATGAACTTACTAGACGTACCACACTTCGAGTGCGGGAAACACATAAACAAATGTGTCAAACAACTATTAGTAAGGGTGAACAGAGGCATATTTTGGATGGATAGGCCAGTGTTGATCAACTTCGATCTCATCGCAATGATTATAGGGCTACCCACAGATGGGGAGAAGCCAAAACAATACCTAGAAGAAAATACTAAGGCGAAAGCCATCTCAGATGAGATCAAAGCAAAGTACGACGCAAAGAGGGGTAATAGAGGTATCAAGATCAACGACATCAATGATCTTGTGACACAATTTGCAACAAGATTGCTTGGTTGCAAATTAATGCACAAGTGTCGAAAAGAAGAAGTGCCCACATGAGTAGTAGTAGCTGTGGTGCAGTGCACAAAAGGGAGCTCGACGAGTTGGGCCCCTTACATACTGAACTCATTCCTTGAATATTGTAAGGATGCACAAGACTAGGGCTCTGAGTTCCATTACTCGTGGTTACTCATCCTCATTTCACTTATGGGGTGACATGAACCTACATACATTATGTTCCTGCCAAGGACAGGAAAATGTGGTGCAATGAGATACACTTTGTTGCAAAGCACAACAGATCCCAAGGTAAAGAAATTAAATAACGACATGTTTGCTCAGTACTTAACATAGATCCAAAATAGCTTGGAAGATACATGGAGGATCTCCCCAGAAACTGTCCAAGAGTTTGGACAGATAACAAACTTCCAGGCATCGCGCCATAGTATGTGGCTACAAACAAAGAGGGATCTAGCCAAGGAGTGGTTGCAGCTGAAGTACTGTGTGACAATGAAGGACATCCACATGGAGGTCCAAGAGTGGTTAGAGGAGTGGAAAGTGCCAGAGATTCCAAGAGAAACACCCGCAGTACAAATCAAGATGTAGGGTAGCACAATCCCCACACAACAGATAAGAAGGAATGGCACTAGCCAAAAAAATAAGACAACAATAGGTACATTTGGGGAACGAAGCTCAAATCGAAATAAAACTAGGACACAAAATAAGTCACAACGTGGTCCTACACATGGTCCACCGGGCAGAAAACAGGCACCAAGAGGACTGACAGGACAGGTGAGCGAAGAAGAAGTGTATATGGAGGAACAAGAGGTAGCCATGGAAGATGAAGTTGGGCAGGATACAAGCATGGATACACAGATTCCAGAGGTATATGAGCCATCATATTCCCAAAGAAAAAGGCCAAGGGAGCAAGCAAGTGGCACCATGAAGAAGGCAAAGCCCCACAAAAAACCTATGGAAACATCACTAACAACAAATGATGTGGAGATGATAGCAACAAAAATTGAATATAGACTGTCAGAGGTATGGGAAAATGCGGAGAATCACTGAGCTTCAATTCTGGAGCAAGTACGGGAGGTAAAAACTTCATTCGAGTAGTTGAGAATCAGGGTAGAGCAAAAACAGAAGGATAAACTAGCGGCCACTAGCGCAGAAACACATGCTAGAGAGACAATGCACATCATGATGTAGGGAAGTGTTAATTTCATCATAACATCGGAAATGTTGTTCGTCGATGAGGAGACAACACAAAGACCCATGAAATACATTGAGAGGTTGGAGTTGGTGCTGCCTAAGATTCAAACTAAAGCACTGCATAAATTACAAGTGAGCATCGTGCAGGAGATTCAGTCCAGATCAAGGTCGGATGCAACAAAATTATAGTTGGAGCAGGAAGAAAACACCTCACTGAAGGAGGCACTTAACCAAGAAGGGCGGGAGAGAAATCTATCACAACAAAGAGTGGAGGAGATGGAGAAATAGATAAGTGGAGTATTTCAATCCACCCCCGACATTGTAGAATCGAAAGAAGCATCTTCTAAAGAGAAGATGAGGAAAATATCACAGGCCCTAGCGCAATATAAAGAGAAGATCAAGGAAGTAGAGGAGCACGTAGTACCTATGACTCCTCTAGCAGTCTAAGCGCAAAGAGAGAAAGACAAGACCGCAGCTGCAGAAAACATTGCACAGAACATACACAAAGCGGTAGAACTATTGGAAAAGAGCGACCATCTATGGACATAGTTATTAGAGGATGGGAGCCTACAAGAGCTACAAGGAAAGGAAGATAAATTGCATGTAGCAATGGAAAATGTCAAGTAGTGACAGACACTAGATTTATGCAGTGACTCAAAACAATTCACGATGTCAGTGTTGGGGGCATGTTAGGTGCAGGACCAGTTCGGGAGAAAATCACGACGTGGGAAAAATACAGATGGTAGGAAAATCAACACATGGAAACTAGACATGCATGCAGGAAAAGCAGCATGTGCAAGACATACGTGCATGCATAAGAGGAAATCATTTGAGGCACACATGTAAGAATACCTAGCCATGATAGGGTTAGGGTTTTGGTAAGAGAATGTAATGGATGGTAAGCCAAAAATATGTATAAGTAGGTACCTAGGAGGTCTAGGTTGGGGTTGTTCGTCATTGTTTATCGTGGTTCATGTTTTGGGGTTGGGTTTTTGGTTTGTCAATTTTACTATGCCATTCGAAGGAAAAACGACTGAAAAATCGATCTGTGGTGTAAGATGTTGAGCTGAGGAAAGGAAATAGGGTAGATATTTAGGGTTAGATCACAGGTTGAGGAGCCTGGTGTGATCTGGTTGTAGATCTTGACCTGTTAGATGTAGAATTGTAATGCGCGTGGTGATATAGTTTTGGAAACACCATAATAAAAGAGAAGAGAAACCAAATCTTTGTGGGCATAGCCCAGGAGGGGTGAACCACGGTAGATCATGTGTTATGTGATTGAATATTGTGTATTTCCTTTACTGTCAATGATTACATGTTAGACAAATGCATGGATGACTAGTTAGATCTGCTATTTTACATGCATGAGTAAGAATGACAGGGTATTCAATATAAGTGGAATGTTAAGTAACAAAGGAAGATCACAGAGTTTAGTCCCATATCCCCTCTTATTCACAGGCTGCAAGCACTCGAGCATTGCAACCACCAATAGAACTATCTCGGGTGAGACTGCGTAGTGCACTATGTGTACTGCGTTGGCTTATGATTTACCAGAGGGGACGATAGTTTTAAAGGGGTTTTGTTGGAAAACATAGGAGACCTGAACCTGGGTCATCCCAAGAAAGGTAGTAAGAGGGAAGCAAACCAACACTCGTATCCCTTCATTTGATGGATAATAAAAAGGAAGGACTTGGAAATTTCTCTGGTGGACATAGTTCACACTAGGTGAACCATGTATATATGTGTCTCTATTGTATTGTGTATCTTTTGTGTTTTATTTCCACATTTGTTTTTATTTTATTGCTCCATGATCTTGTTTTTCCACCACTAGGTTCTTTGGCTCCAACCAAAAGGTGGACACAACCACCTAGTTCTCAGGCTACAACCCCCTTATCAACTCTCATCTGCATGCACCTCATGCCAAGATCACCAAGAGAATATCTAAAACCGTATGCTCAACATCACCAACACATGCCTCTACCAAGCATGTACCAAGATCACCACATGCCATCACAATATATGTGTCTCAACCAAGTACCAACCCGTACCATGCATCAACGTGTACCATCAACCATGTACCATGACAAGTGCATCAACCATGCACCAAACCTGTACCATCAACCATGTACCATGACAAGTGCATCAACCATGCACCAAACCTGTACCATCAACCATGTACCATAATAAGTGCATCAGCTATATCAAGTATCGATCCTGTACCATATCATGTGCCAACCATGAACATCAACCATGTACATAAACAACCTATCACAATCTGTACCAACAACCTATCACAACTTGTACCAACAACCTATCACATTAATCTCATCAACCAATCAAATCTGATCACATAGATCTCATACAAATTGTCACGAGTGTAGAGCTCAAACCATGTACAACTATGTCTCTCTAATCATGTGCCATACATATACAAACATCCATAAACCATGTATAGTGAACCCTCATATCAACCATGCATCAAACCCTCATTGTTATGAAGCCTTAATCTGTACTAATAACTTCAACAACACACCTTAACCAAAAACCCTCAAACATGTACCAAGGGATACAAGATATGAGTCAACAATATACCCAATAAAGTGTGCCAAAAACAAACAAAAAGAGTACCAACAATGTACCTCTGTATATCTAACACATGCAACATATACCATATAGCCAATAGTCCCTCAAGGGAAAATCCTCAATCTCTCGTGTCCATATTCCAAGAAATCACCAAAATACCAACTTCAATACAAGCATATAACAAACCTTTTGGTCCTTTATAGAAATTTATTGTACCTAAACACTATCATACTTTCCTATAGCTTATCCTCAACCTCTACAACCTGAACCACCTCTCATCCTTCAGATCTGACACTGCCTCGCATGACGAAAGGGGTTTTCTAGTGAGGCCTCGCATGATAGGCTATAGGAAACCCACAAGGAAGCCTCAAGGGATGTTTACTGTCTGACCTGCGGGGATGACCCTAATCATGTTTTTTCACGACTTTACTACTCTCTTTTGCAACTACGAAACTTTGTCGTCACTCTTCCTTCACTACCTCATACTCACACAACTTCATATGTATCAATGAGTACCTGCAATAAACCTTTCACAAGATAGATATTCAATGTGCTCAATAGGTGTTAATGGGAGTCTCTTGCTCTCTTATTTATACTTTCCCAAGTGGCTTCCTTTATGGTCCATCTTCTAATTGTTTTACCCATCTTCCCTCTTCTAGGGCTAACCCACTTTCATTTTGCAACTACTTTACCCATAATTAGTAAACTCATAATTTCTTGTTGCAACTAATTTATTTTTAATTATTTTCTTATTTCAACAACTTTACCCATGATTAACTCCTAGTTACAACCACTTTGACTAGTAAACCTCTTGATGAATTTCTAGGAGCTTCTAGAATAATTGAATTCGTGTGACCTTCTAGGGGCTTCTAGATAACTCATTAGGGTCCTCCAACTTCACAAAGCCATATCTCATCAACCATGAGGAACCATGTGACATACCACATATCACTAGAAACAACACAATGTGTATTATCCATCTATGATAGTCTTACCTTCAAATTCATTGATCTTCATGCTTATATTCATCATACAAAATTCAATCCCTTAACCACACCTCTGGGGATACATGTAGTCTACATCAAATTCACCCAACTAACTCACCATCAATCTCGATCATACAATTGTCCAACATATCTGGACCTCTCCAAGGGTTGACATCAATCTCTAAGGGTTGACATCAATGACAACCAATTATCCAACAAGATGAAACAAGTAAAATCCATGTTGTTTCATTCCAAGAAGATGCAAAACAACTTATCACCATACCTACAAATAAGTTGTGTGAATATTAATACAAAGGGATTACAAATGAAATTAATATATATTTGGAAAATTGTTCTTTAATAGTTACTTGGTCAAACTAATAGTACATTAAGAAACACTTTCCAACTAGAAGCAAATTAAATCCATTGTTATTGCATGTCATAAAATGGATTCCATGACAAAGGAAAAGAATACATACCCAACCATGTAATGTTGGATAAATGGTAAAGCAATGAGTTATGTTTGTTTCTTCCAAACAAGAAGTTGTATTGTGCTCTACTTTTTCCACACATATTACAATAAAATGTCATTTAAAAAGATTTAAAATTTGTCATTCATACCGAATCCAAGGAATAAAATACATCAATACAAATAGAAAATTATGATCCATATAAACAAAAGATTTCAAAAATATTCATCTCTTGCATTATATTTTCTTGGAAAAATCTTCACATCAAGCAAGTTGAGCTCAATTAATAAACATGCAACCTACAAAAGTATTTGGAACATATCACAAACATAAATTTCAAGCATTTGGAAATATTATTGTTATATGCATCGAAGTACATGCTTTAATGCAATATCAAGAAACTAGAGATCTTATTACAAAGTGTCCATTGTTTTTCTTCTAGGCAATTTCAAATAGCACGAGAGAAATCATGGGAAAATACAAAGTTTAACCAACTTGAATGGAAGCATATCATGGAAAGGAAGACAATTTAACACAACCATATCCTTCATAAATTAGTGATTTTCACAACACAAAATCATGCCCCACTATTCCAAACAACACCAACATACAACACACTTGAAGAAATCTCAAAATCACAACATATGCAATAAAAAATTACATACAATCCACTAATTCACAATTTGAGTTTGATAAGAAGAGTGAATGCAACCACAAATGACATGCAACCATGCTATAAAAATAAACAAGAGAGGAAGAGAGAAATGGAATAATGACATTACCTTCAAAATGTTAATCCAATCACTAATATACAATCTACATCAAGGACCCACCAAAGTGAGCAATGCAAGAGAAAATACGTTGAACGGAAAGAGGAACCAAAGAGATATAGAAAGACTACAAAGAAAAACAAATGATGACCTTTTATGGAATTTCCAACATGTATTTCTAAACATTAGGTCCATACACATGCTAAAAAGTCCTTTTGCAAAATTATCATTTCCTTGTCCAACATATATACATGTACAACTTGTAGGGAATCATACCCTAGAATTCATACGACCTTTCTTGATGGGCATATTTGTAATTTCTAAGGAGAAACTAATGGTCACCGTTTTTTTGGAATAATATGGACCTCGGGGACCAACATGTTTTACTATTAATACTTATTCAAATTGAATAAATGCTCTCGTGTTAACCCAATCTTGCAAGTCATTCATGCTTAAGGTGGGAAATACAATTACAATGGTGTTAGCGATATTTCTTGTAGGGGGGGCTAGAATGCAAAAGAATGGGTTAAAAACCCACTTGTCCTAAGTTTTGGGTGATAATGCGCCCATGGTAAGTAACGAGCAAGTTCGAGCAGCAGCGATTCGCGCGCCCGGATCAACGACGCGTATAGAATTCCGGACCCCCC
>SNQJ01S0038271.1:128838-142470 GCA_010110895.2 Picea sitchensis | reverse complement strand
TGTTGACCCTTCCTTTATAGCTTTCCAAAACCTTAAATCATGTTGAAACCCTAATTCATTGTTGATTTCCAAAACCCTAACTCATGTTGAAACTCTAATTCGTTGTTGACTTCCAAAACCCTAAATCACTACTGAAACCCTAATTCACTGTTGACTTCTATTTTTATCTCGTAATGACTTAAAAGCGCGTTTAACCCTTTTTAGCTCAATGTCAATTTCTGAATCTAACACTTGTGACTGGAGTGACCTCTAGTAACCCTATTTTCCCCTCTTTGGTCGTGGATATAGTCTAACGGGGTGGTTTAGACCATTAAGCCTCCTCTTCTGAAGCTCCTATTTGGAAAGGGAAATTACAGTCCTCCCTTCCCAAAATTGCTTGTCCTCAAGCAATACAAGTCTAGGGTGTTGCAACACATGCTCGCTCTCCGAAGTAGCATCCTCTACTAGAAGCCCTCTCCATCTGATCAAACACTCTCTGATGACCCTACTCCTTAGTTTCCACTCCCGAAACTCCAAAACCTCCTATGGAACTAACTCCAACTATCCCTCCTCATCCAACGGGGGAAGCTCCTCTAATGTGTTAATGAATTGTCCCACTTCCTTTTTGAGGCAAGACACACGGAACACATTATGAATCTTGCTCCCCTCTGGAAGCTCTAGCTCGTAAGCAACCTCGCCTACTCGACGCATGATCCTGTAAGGACCATAAAATCTGGGCTTGAGATTCTCGTCCCCACTCTTCTTCAGAGATGACTGTCTGTAGGGTTGGATTCTCAAGAAAACCAAATCTCCAACCTCAAAGCTACACTCTATCTTGTGCCTGTCTGCACTTATCTTCTGTCGATTTTGCGCCATCTGCAGGTTCTCTTTCAACAAATTGAGAATCTCCTGACTCTCTATGATCCAATCCTTGGCCTTGAGATATCTGCTCTCCCCGAAGACCAAGTCTACCAAAGTGGGAGCATCATATCCGTACAGTGCTCAGAAGGGTGTCATACCAATGGACATGTGGAAGGTGGTGTTGTAGCAATGTTCTCCTAAATGTAACCACTTTACCCATGTTCTCTATTGTCCTCCTACATAGTTCCTCAAATACCCTTCAACCCACTTGTTGACAATCTCAGTCTTCCCATATGTCTGAGGGTGATAGCTAGTGCTAGGTGTCAAATTTGTCCCCACCAACTGAAAAAACTCTCTCCAAAATGTCCCTATGAACCAACTATCCCTATCACTAATGATGTTCTTCGACAACCCATGAAGTTTGAAGACCTCCCTGAAGAAAATCTCGGCTGCCTGAACTACGTTGTACTCTGTCGGTATGGCATAGAAGTGAGAAAACTTGGTCAATCTATGGACCACTACATATATACAATCCTTACCCTAGACCTTGGGTAGATAGGTGATGAATTCCATAGATATACTCTCCCATTTATGCTCTGGAATGGGGAGTGGCTAAAGTAGCCCTGCTGGAAGAGCATGCTCTGACTTGTTCTGCTAGCAAGTCACACACTCACTGACGTGTCTCATAACGTCTTGTTTNTGCTCAGAAGGGTGTCATACCAATGGACATGTGGAAGGTGGTGTTGTAGCAATGTTCTCCTAAATGTAACCACTTTACCCATGTTCTCTATTGTCCTCCTACATAGTTCCTCAAATACCCTTCAACCCACTTGTTGACAATCTCAGTCTTCCCATATGTCTGAGGGTGATAGCTAGTGCTAGGTGTCAAATTTGTCCCCACCAACTGAAAAAACTCTCTCCAAAATGTCCCTATGAACCAACTATCCCTATCACTAATGATGTTCTTCGACAACCCATGAAGTTTGAAGACCTCCCTGAAGAAAATCTCGGCTGCCTGAACTACGTTGTACTCTGTCGGTATGGCATAGAAGTGAGAAAACTTGGTCAATCTATGGACCACTACATATATACAATCCTTACCCTAGACCTTGGGTAGATAGGTGATGAATTCCATAGATATACTCTCCCATTTATGCTCTGGAATGGGGAGTGGCTAAAGTAGCCCTGCTGGAAGAGCATGCTCTGACTTGTTCTGCTAGCAAGTCACACACTCACTGACGTGTCTCATAACGTCTTGTTTGAGGCCCTTCCATGAGAAACTCTCTCTGATCTATCTGTAGGTTTTGAAAAAACCCTGATGGCCTGCTAGAGGTGAATCATGAACTACGGTGAGGATATTCTTCTTAAGCCCTGAATCTGGCACCATGTAGACTCTATCCTTGTAAAATATGACATTGTCAATGACCCTATACTGGTCATCCTGTATCTTCCCATCCATCATCTCACAAGCGAACTTGTTCTTGGAATATTCCACTAACAAGTGGGATTTCCAATCTACTCAAATCTCCATCAAAGAACATGTCCCAGGTCTCCTTGATAGTGCATCATCCACAATGTTCTTCTTCCCATTGACATACTCTATGTCAAAGTCAAATGACTGTACCTTCATCACCCATTTCTATTGTCACTCATTGAGGTCCTTCTGCTCAAGGAAATACTTCAAACTGTTGTGATTGGTCTTGACCACGAATTTGTTTCCAAACAAATATTGTCTGAACTTGGATAAGGCATGCATGATTTCCAACATTTCCTTGTCATAAATGTAGTACAACCTCTTAGGTTGACTAACCTTCTGAATCTCGAATACAATGGGGTGTCCTCCCTGCATCAAAATTTCACTGATCTCTTCGTCGGATGCATCACACTCTAGTACAAATGGCAGGGTGAAGTCTCGTAGTGATAACACTTGAAAATTTCCCATGACTTCCTTCATGTGATCAAAGGCTTCCTGTGATTTCTCGGTCCATATGAAGGCCCCATGCTTGGTAAGATCTGTCAGCGGTGCTCCAAGATGAGAAAAACACTAGATGAACTGCCTGTAATAGTTTCATAGCCCAAAGAAGCTCCTCACTTATGTCATGTTCTTGGGCGTCGGCCAATCCAGAATGGCCCTGATCTTCTCTTGGTGCACCTGTACCCCCTTTGCACTGATGATGGCCTAAGTAAAGCAGCTATGTCATACCAAACTTGCAGTTCGACTCTTTGGCATATAATGAGTGTGCCTCCATGATGCTCAATACCTCATCCAGGTGCCTCATATGCTCTTTCCATGACTGGCTATAGATCAAGATGTCGTCGAAGAAAACCAAGATTGATTTCCTTAACTGATTCCTAAATATATGGTTCCTGTAATACTGTAATGCAACAAGTGCATTGGTTATCCCAAATGGCATAACCAAGAAATCAAAGTGTCCAAAATGACATCGAAATGGCATCTTCTCTATGTCCTGCTCTCAGATGTTGATCTGATGATATCCAAAGCGTAGATCGATTTTTGAGAAGAAAACTGCCCCATGCAGTTCATCCATCAACTCATCAATGCATGGGATAGGGTATCGGTTCTTGATGGTTTTCTTGTTCAAGGCTTGGTAATCAATGCACATCCTCATGGTGCCATCCTTCTTCAGAACTAGTACAACTAAAGAAGAAAATGGGTTGTTGCTCGGTCTGATATGTCCCATCGCCAGCAATTCCTTGATTGCCTTCTCTATTTCATCCTTGAACCTCCTAGGATGACGATAGGGGGGGGTGATAATAGGTTTTCCCGCCTCCTCCAACTCAATGGTGTGCTCAAACCCCCTGTCAGGTGGTATCCCTGGTGGAATTTGCTCAAAGACCTGTTGATGTCATCCCAATAAATTCTTGATCTCTGTATGGTATTGTTGGCGACCTTCCGAATCCTTCTGAGTAGTGATCAAGCATTATGTGGCATATGCTATCACCCCATGTCTAAATATCCTCTCCATCCTCTTGGATGAAACTGTCCTGGGTTCTCCTGTCAACATACCTCTTAGAACAACCTTCTTCCCATCCTAATCTGTGAATCCCATTTCCAAGGTTTGGTAGTTGGTAGTGATTTTTCCTAAGGTAATCATCCACTGAACTCCTAACACCACATTTGTGTCCGATAGGTCAACCACATAAAATGTGTCTCTCACTGTGTAGTTTCCTAACTTCATCTCTAAGTTTGGAACTCTATCCAGACACTCCCCTATGTGGCCATCTACTACCGCAACATCAAACCCCTCAAACTCCTCTATTTGAAGTGCCTATCTCGATACTAGTGAAGTTGTGGGTGGCCCCACCATCTATCAGGGTGATTGCTCGTTGCCCCTGGATAATCCATCTGATACGGAGGGTATCATACCTGGGAACACTAGAAAGGGTTTCTATGACACCTCCCTTTGTTGGTTTCCTCTTGTTATCCTATTCTGGAGGTTATGGGACTACTGGAGGATGGGCGCCTACCGGTGTCAATGGTCTACGGGGTGGCTAATCCTTTGTTGGTGTCGACTCCTCCTCTGAACTAGTGGATCCACTATCCTTCTCATCCTCCTCATTGTCCACGTTGTCTACTGCTACCTCAATATAATGAATCTCTCCCTTTCCCATGCACCCGTGGCCCGGGACCCAAGGATCTCTGCAGCTGAAGAAAATCTTTTTCCTCATAAGCTCTCGCCTAGTCTCATCATCCAAATTCTCCTTGCCCTTCCATTCTCTCTAGAATGGCTTCCTATCTCGATCCCTCTGGGGCACAAATGGTTTGGAGAAAGTTTTAGTCTTTGGCAATGAGTCTGCCATATTTTGAGTGCGAAGGATGGCATCTTGCAAACTGGGAGGCATGTATGCCTTCACCCATCCTTTCAAAGGATCTGTGAGTCCTTCTGTGAATAGCATGATCAACCTAGTCTCTAATATATTTGTCACTGCCACGACTACCCACTGAAACTCTGTGATGAACACCTATTTTGTGCCAGTTTGTCTCAACTGGGCTAGATCCCTGAACTGTATCTCGGGATCCTTCCTGTCAAACCTATCCATGAGCCTATTTGTAAACTCCCTATAGGAGATGATGTGACTATGACCCAATGTCACCAGTCCATGGTACCACCACTCGTGCCCCTCACCCTCCAAGTGTAAGGTCACAAAACTGATGGCATGTGTCTCAGTCATCTGGTTGAGCTTGTAATAGGTGTCTATCTTCTATACCCAAGCTTTGGTGGTGTATTTGGATGATCCGTTGAAATAAGGGATGGTGAGTTTCCCAAATTTTCGAATGAAATTGAGGTTATGCCCCTGCTGTTGTTGTGGTCCTCCCCTCTATGGCTCTCTGGGGCGGTTCCTAAGTCTGAGTCCATGGTACTCGACTAAGGTCATGTCTTGATGAAAGTCAAGAACCAATGCTATGTAATCCCTCCTATACTCTGCAATGTCTTCAACATGAGTGGGTGGCCTCTATGGTATCGGTGGCGGTGTTGCTACCGGGGGTGCCCTATGGAAACTAGGAAACAAGGGTCTGGGAATCCTACTCGCAGAGGTGTATGTGTGAGAGGGTGAAAAGGGTCTATAGCCTGCTCCCGAGTTCCCCTATGCTACATGCGGGACTTGTGTATCTGGGGTGCCCACTCTAGCCAATCTATCAACCACCTGTGCCAAGGACTGAGACATGGTCCATTGACTAGCTAACATATCATTGATAACCTGCATGAAAGATGCCTCTAGATATACGGGGGCCTTGCCACTGCCCTCTGGTTGCTCATATTTGTCTCCTAGCATCCTCTCATCCTCGTGCTTAGCCTCATGTTCTACCCTTCTCTCTGCTTCTCTGTGTGCCTCTTCCTCTTCCTCTGAGCTAGGAGGAAAAGGGGAAAAATCAGGCTTATTCCTTTATTTCTGATGCCTGTTGTAAGTGACATATTCGTCACCTGCGTGTTCATGACCCTATAGGTCTTCTGCTGCACTCATTTTCTTTAGTCACATGCTAGCAGGACTAAAGCTCTGATACCACTATAATGTTCTTGACTTGGCTAGTCTAGGAAACGTTGCTAATGTGTGTGTAGGATCAAAGGTTTACAACAAATAAATGATCATACAAATAATAAACGTGACAAAGGACTCCAAAGTTTGTATTATGATATCTCTGTGGATTAAAAAATGGCCAAATGCGGCTGAATAACTGACAATACTCGACTAGATAAACATACAAAGGATATTAGCCGGAATATAAATAAGCAACTGTGGCTCAATAAAACAACAACACTCGACTACATCAAAAGACAAAAGGATCTTAGCCCGAATACAAATAAGAAACTAAAAGATAATACCCGGAATATGGGAGCACTGCAGAATCAATGAAGAATGATGGAAGACCTGGATGATCTTCCCGATGACTAGGGTGTGCCTTTTAACACCGAAATCAGCCAACTGATGTCTTCCTCTTGGAATACACTGAACTATCTCTCATGAGATGCACCTCTTCTCCTCAATGACAAGTCATAATCTTCATAATGATGAATTAGGTCATTGACCCTTCCTTTATAGATTTCCAAAACCCTAAATCATGTTGAAACCCTAATTCGTTGTTGATTTTAAAAAACCCTAAATCATGTTGAAACCCTAATTCGTTGTTGACTTCCAAAACCCTAAATTACTTCTGAAACCCTAATTCACCGTTGACTTCTATTTTTAGCTCATAATAACTTAAAAGTGTTTTTAACCCTTTTTAGCTCAATGTCACTTTCGAAATATAACACCTGTGATTGGAGTGACCCTTAGTAACGTTGTTTACCCCTCTTTAGCCTTGGCTATAGTATAACGGGGTAGTTTAGACCGTTAAGCCTCCTCTTCTAGAGCTCCTATTTGGAAAGGGACATTACACTTCAGGTGAAATCACTACGGGAGAAACTGAAGGCGGAGAGTTTTAAACTTATGAAGCCCAAAGAGTCGAAGCGATTCAAAGCCATCAATCTACGGGAGGACACGCATCGACAGATCATGAACTGCGGGTGGAAGTGTTCCAAGATGAAGCAAGCAAGGGAAGTTTAGACTTCCGAAGGTCGAAGTCTCGAAGTGGACTAGAGCCGTTGATTTGAGGTGGGCGTGTGGCACCTGATCTAGAACTTCGGGTACAGAGTACTTCAGGGGAAAAAGGAGGCAAAAGTGCCGAACTCCTGAAGCGTAGAGTCTCGAAGTGGATCTCAATCATTCATCGTGAATGAGGACGATGACTATTGATCTAGTCTTGGCTAAAGGTTCTGAAGTTGTGGAGCACCAAGAATGATTTTTCCATGGCTTCGAGCCATGGTCACCTCGGGAAGTGGTTTGAAGGGAGTGCCTGTGCAGAATTAAATTCTATATCGGCTAAGGGATAACATGGAAGTGTTATATGGTGCAGATTGATACATATATGTTCTTCATCAATTGAGAAGAAAAGGGACATGTAACATGGTTTGGAAATTTTTGTTTATCATATGCTTAATTCTAATATAATGGCCGCTTGCACATTTTGCAGAATTAAGGAGTTTAAACACATCAACTCAGAATGTCTATTGAAGAAATGGAAGAAGATGAGGGAGCCTCCAACCATGATAAGGAAGCTGAAGGCCAAAATACCAGAGTTGGTAATGCAGAGACAAAGTCCAATGGATCCAAGGGAAGAGGAGAAAAGGAAACATTAATAGAAACTATAAGAAGCTTGAAAATAGAAGTGCAGATATACAAAGCAGATAATGAGAGACTGATGAGAGAGAAAATTCAGATAAATTATTGAGTGTTGAAGAACTTAAATTAGTTGTAGAGGCAAACAAATAAGGGATCAAACCCAAAACAAGAGGAAGAAGGCAGGTTTTGTGAAAGAAGAGAGGATCATGGAAGAGTTGGTTATTCGATAAGTGCTAGAAGAACTCGTAGACACAACTCACCTCCTTACTCAGAAAGAAAGTTTTATGCATCGGAAGATTCCATAAGTAGTCTAGAGGTGTCTCCTGTTAGGCACCAAAGAAGGAGATAGGAAGTGGACAATTTTAAAGGAGAGATGAGGAAGCTTAAGACACCCTCCTTTGATGGTGATAAAGAAAGGGAAGATGATGTCTAAGCATGGTTGCATGGACTCGGGAGGTATTTTCAATTGCATAACTATTCATCAAACCTAGAAGCTAGGATTTCCACCTACCATTTACATGGGAAAGTCACAGTGTGGTGGGATCAACTGAAGCAAGTTGAACATATTAATGAGAATAGGATCACTTGGAAGCAGTTCATGAATTTTTTCCAGAAGGAGTACCTCTCAGAGCATTTCTATGACAATAAAATGCAGGATTTATTTGAACTCAAGTTGGGAAGAATGACTATGGAAGAATATGAGAAGAAGTGTTGATTAAGGTTTGTTGTCATTGATTTCAACCCTTGAAGAAATCCCCATAGAAAAAGGTTTGGGTAATGGACCCAAGTTTTTTTTATGTAAAGATGACTCATTATTGTCTTGTCATGGTTGATAAGAAGTAAAAATGGATGAAGTCCAAAGTGGTCCCCTTATGGTGAAATACCTCATGGGAAGATGCTTTGTGGAGTGAGAGAATCCATGATTATTTTATTAATAATGAGATGAAGGACAGTGAATTTGTCAGTGAAACTATCCTAGATGGATAGTTCTTGTCATTTCGTTTCTGGTGGTATGTGGAACGTCACATAACTCCTCACGGTTAGAGTGTTATGAGAATATGAAATTGAGAACCCCTCATAAGTCTTATAGAAGCCCCCAAGGGTCAAAGTGCTTTGAAAAAGAAATTATTTTAAATGACGAATCCCTAAAACAAGGAAAGTGTAAGGCTACATGAAGATATAAATAAGAGGAAAATCTCACTCATTATACACACACTTGTACATATTGTATATCTATTTTCTTGTGTAGAGGTTCCTATAAATACTTGTGGATACATCTAAAGTGGTGAATGTATGAGGCAGCATGAAGGGTTGACGACAAAATTCTCGGAATTACAGCAAAACCCTATTTTCTGAGGTGTACGTGGGTTTTCTTTGTACAAGGTGCGTACATGCTAAGTTATACGCATGTTGTTTGTGTACAAGTTGTGTACATGCTGAGTTATACGTCAGTTGTTTGTGTACAAGATGCGTACATGTTGGTAAATCCATGGATACTTGAAAAGATGAATATGGAGAGGTTCTAGATTCTAAGATCAATCTCCCAGGAAGGTCTAAAGTGCTCAGATACAATAGATCCATCCATTGGTTAAAAAAGTATGCCTTATTTCTATGAATAGTTGGATTTTGATGTATGCATGAGGAATGGGTGAAAGCACTCTGGGAGAAAGTGAAGGCAGATAGTTTTAAACTCCCGAAGCCCAAAGAGCCGAAACGATTCATAGCCGTCAATCTACGAGAGAACACGTGTCGACATATCATTGACTGTACGTGGAAGTGTTCTAGGAGGAAGCAAGTGTGGGAAGTTGAGACTTCCAAAGGCCGAAGTCTCAAAGTGGACTAGAGTCACTGATTTGAGGTGGACGTGTGGTGCCTGATCTAGAACTTTGGGTACAGAGTACTCCAGGGGAAAGCGGAGGTCAAAAGTGTCAAACTCCCGAAGTGCAGAGTCTCGAAGTGGATCTCGATCATTGATCATGAATGAGGATGAGGACCATTGATCTGGTCCTGGCTAAAGGTTCCAAAGTTGTGGAGCACCAAGAAGGATTTGGCCACGGCTTGATGCCATGGTCACCTGGGGAAGTGGTTTGAAGGGAGTGCCTGTGCAGAATTAAATTCTATATTGGCTAAGGGATAACATGGAAGTGTTATACGGTGCATATTGATACCTATATGTTCTTCATCAATTGAGAAGAAAAGGGACATGTAACATGGTTTGAAATTTTTTGTTTATCATATGCTTAATTCTAATATAATGGTCGCTTGAACATTTTTCAGAATTAAGGAGTTTAAACACATCAACTTAGAATGTGTATTGAATAAATGGAAGAATACGAGGGAGCCTCCAACCATGATAAGAAGGATGAAGGCCAAAATACCAGATTTGGTAATAGAGAGACAAAGTCCGATGGATGCAAGGGAGGAGGAGAGCGGGAAACATTAATAGAAACTATAAGAAGCCTGAAAAATAGAACTGCATATCTACAAAGAAGACAATGAGAGACTGATGAGAGAGAAAATTCAGATAAATTATTGAGTGTTGAAGAGCTTAAATTAGTTGCAGAGGCAAATGAAGAAGGGATCAAACCAAAAACAAGAGTAAGAAGGAAGGTTTCATGAAAGAAGAGAGGATCGTAGAAGAGTTGGTTATTCGATAAGTGATAGAAGAACTCGTAGACACCACTCACCTCCTTACTCAGAAAGAAATTTGTATGCATCGGAAGATTCCATAAGAGGTCTAGAGGTGTCTCCTGTTAGGCACCAAAGAAGGAGACAGGAAGTGGACAGTTTGCAAGGAGAAAGGGAAAATAATGTCGAAGAATGGTTTCTTGTACTCAGGAGGTATTTTCAATTTCATAACTATTCATCAAACCTAGAAGCCACGATTGCCACCTACCATTTACATGGGAAAGCTACAATGTGGTGGGATCAACTGAAGCAAGTTGAACATATTAATGAGAATAGGATCATTTGGAAGAAGTTCATGGATTTCTTCCAGAAGGAGTACCTCTCAGAGCATTTCTATGACAATAAAATGCAGGTGTTATTTGAACTTAGGCTGGGAAGCATGAATATGCTAGAATATGAGAAGAAGTGTTGATTAAGGTTGGTTGTCATTGATTTCAACCCTTGAATAATGCCCCATAGAAAAAGGTTTGGGTAATGGACCCAAGTTTGTTTGATGTAAATATGACTCATTAGTGTCTTGTCATGGTTTATAAGAAGTAAAAATGGATGAAGTCCAAAGTGTTCCACTTATGGTGAAAGCCCTCATGGGAAGATGCTTTGCGGAGTGAGAGAACCCATGATTTTTTAAGGAATAATGATATGAAGGACAGTGAATTTGTCAACAAAACCATCCTAGATGGATAGTTCTTATCATGTCATTTTTGGTGGTATGTGGAACGTCACATAACTCCTCACAGTTAGAGAGTTATGACCATATGAAGTTGGAGAACCCCTCATAAGTCTTATAGAATCTGCCAAGGGTCAAAGTGATTTGCAAAAGAAATTATTTGAAATGACGAAGCCCTAAAACAAGGAAAGTGTAAGGCTACATGAAGATATAAATAAGAGACAAAGCTCACTCATTATACACACACTTGTACATATTGTATATCTATTTTCTTGTGTAAAGGTTCCTGTAAATACTTGTGGATACATCTGAAGTGGCGAACGTATGAGGTAGCATGAAGGGTTGACGGCGAAATTCTAGGAATTATAGAAAAACCCTATTTTCTTAGGTGTATACGAGTTGTCTTTATACAAGGTGCGTACATGTTGAGTTATATGTGGTCTCTCTATGTACAAGTTGTGTACATGTTGAGTTATACGTTGGTTGTTTGTGTACAAGATCCATACATGTTGGTAAATCCATGGATACTTGAAGAGATGAAGATGTAGAGGTTCTACATTCTAAGATCAAGCTCCCAAGAAGGTATAAAGTGCTCAAATACATTAGATCCATCCATTGGTTAAAACGATATGCCTTATTTCTATGAATAGTTGGATTTTGATGTATGCATGAGGAATGGCAATGGATATTTGAGGATTCACCCTAGAGAGACTAGTGGCTTCAAGGGATCTTCTGCATAATTCAGATCTACAGAAATATGGTGCGGGTATATTCATCATTGATACTTCTTGTGAGGCACACCTTGTATTTCTTGGCATATGGATAAGGGTTTTTATAGTACATGGTTGAGGGCTTGTATTTGTGTAGTACTTGATGTATTAAGAGACTAAATATCAGAAAGGGATTGATGACTAAGATCATGTGAGGGATACTATACTTGTTCATGATTACACATACCTATATGAAACATGAGTAGAGAGAGACATACTTTCCTTGAGTAAAGGTTATATATGAGGATGCATGCACAACGTATAGTTACAGTCTGGATATAGTGACAGGTTACAGATCTATGTGAAAGAAGTTACAAAGGATCATAAGTTTTCAAGAAAAATAAAACCCTACTTTTTAGAAGGCATACACAGGTTGCATAACAGTTTGGTAGCATACATACGCGAGTTTCATAACATATAGGGCATGTATGTATGTGGGTTGCAGCACTACAGGTCACATATATGTTGTATTTTTGTAGATACATGTTCATTTTAGGTACAGTTTGATTACAGTGCAATTGTATAGATTGGATACAGGTCAATGGTACAGGTTGAAATAGTTTTACAACAGTATATCTCACAGTTACAGGTTGACAGTGGTTCCATCATTCTACTTATACTTCAGTGCGGTTGGACAGGGAAAGGACAAGTAGTTTTAGCCACCTTCCGTTTGTAGCTGGAGAACACAGGGGGTTGTAGCCTCCTTCTGGTTGTAGCCATAGAATTGGGGAGTTGGAGCTTCCCTTAGGTTGTAGCCTGAGAAACTAGGGGGTTGGAGTCTCCTTCCAGTTGCACCTAGAAAACAAAGGAAGTCGGTGCTTCCAATGAATGTAATTCTTCAAGACATAAGAAAAATAATTCCGTGGTTTTCTCCCGATTTGAGTTTTCACATAAAACATTGGTGTACTGTGTATGTGTGTGATTATTCATTTCCTATTGCTCATTATTGGAAAATAATTCTGCATTGATATAACACTTGGATTATTTGGAGAAAAAGGATTATAATTACGTTATTACTGATTCACCCCCCCTCTCAGTAATCCAACAATTGGTTTCAGAGAAGGTTCCTTCAGAAATTAGTTTAACCACTGAAAGGTAGATCATGGAAAGTACCAACTTGTATAAAAATGGAATACCATAGTTTGATGGACATAAGTATTCTTTTTGGAGCATAAGGATGAAGACATATATACAAGCACAGGGATTTAAATTTTGGCAATCAATTGTAGATGGATACACAACACCAACAGTTCCGCCAACAAATGACAAAGCAATGAAACTCGGTGAGAATTATTCCAAATATACAAATGCACTTTTGAATGGTCTTAGTGATACGGTATTCACCAAAGTTGCACATTGTAAATCCTCTAAAGAGATTTGGGACAAGTTTCGAAATATTTATTAAGGAGATACAAAAGTCAAAGAAACAAAGCTTCAAACTTATCGAGGTCATTTCGAACAACTAAAAATGAAGGAAGATGAGAATATTGCAGCCTACTTCTTACGAGTCGATGAAATAGTGACTGAAATCATAATATTGGGAGAAAAAAATGAAGAATCTGTAATTGTTCAAAAGGTACTAAGATCTCTTCCTATGAGATTCAACCCTAAGATATCAACACTAGAATAAAGATCGGATCTAAACTCAATAAGCATGGATGAAATGCATGGAATCTTCACAACATCTGAAATGAGAACTGAAAAGGAAAATCCAGATGTAAAAGAAGCATCCTTCAAAGTATCCAAAAGATCAAAGAAAAATAAGAAGGAACAAGAAGAATACAACAATACCAACGACGTCTTGGAAGATGATGAAGAAGTGGCCAACTTCGTTAAAAGACTGAAGAAGGGAACCAACGATAGGTATAAAGGTAAGCTTCCTTTAATTTGTTTTAATTGTGATGGTATTGGTAATTTTTCTAACAAATGTCCTCATAAGAAAAAGAGAAATGATGAAGGTTACTCAAAAGGAAAACACACATATAA
>SNQJ01S0038271.1:117761-128828 GCA_010110895.2 Picea sitchensis | reverse complement strand
CAACACCTTATAAGGGCCATAGTACTTTGGTGATAATTTATTATCCTTCTTGGCTTGCTTGAGGGACATCTGTTTGTAAAATTCCTGGGGTCTTAATTGTTGCCACCTTATTTTGTTGGAAAACCAAATATTCTGCCACAAACCTTTGAACATCAGTTTTAAGGCCATCCTAAAAAAAATCCTTCTTGACCCTATCTTTCACAGGGTGTATCTAAAAATGTACGATGACCCAGAAGATGAAATTTTTACCAGAGATACCTTACTAATTTCTGTAAATATCCTCTAGAGTTCAAGGTCTGAAACATTACAGAAACAATTTTATAGAAAAAATGCCAAGGTGTCTCAGATGTAGCAGCGAAACCCCAAGACCTTGAGCTTTGATACCATATGTTAAGAACCAAATATCAATATAGCATAGAAAAACCTCAGAATAAGTACTCAACGACTTGAAAAAGATATAATTTCAGATAATAAGCCTCTTCGAGGGGGCAACCTCCTTTTACCCCACATAAATGTTCAAGTACAAGATGATTCAAAATAAAAATGTCTCCTTAGTATATATAGGAGACTAGGAGGTATAATTACAACTAATGGAATAAAGCCAACATAAATAAAATGACATTACTAATGTAATATGCCCCAGTTAAGGGGTAGTGAGCCAATATTAGGGCTTTACAACTCATTAGATACTGTCACCTTGAACAATTCATAAAAATATTTCTCTAACACCAGATGTGCTCAAACATCAAAACAAGTATTTCCCAACATACTAAGCAATGTCTTGCCTCCCACATATGTTGTATTTATCTCATGCCTATGAATTTTCATTCCTTTCCCTCCTTGGGAAATTTGTAGCTTTACAAATCCATGCTTTCTAGAGGTTTCTTGTGACATAACTCAACTTGTGAGACTTGTAAAAATCATCTCTGAGTTAACTCAAACCCATTCCCCACTCATAGAGTCATAGTCAATTATTTTTAACTTGGTTTTTGCATCTATTCTCCAACATTAATTTATTAAAAATGTTTGTCTCATACATGTTTCCATCAAAATAGGACAGTTGGAAAGTCAAAATTTTGTCCAACAATCATAAAATAATAATTACATTCAAAATCTAAAATTCGAATTTCCAAAAATGGAAATTTATTTTGAGAAGAACAGGTTTGAAATAATTTAATTTTGACTAATTCGAGGATATCACATCTCGGTCTATGAAATGACCTTACTTCATTTATTAGCATAGATTAAATAAATAGCAGTAGGAAGTGCTACCTTTGGTATCATGTACAATTGTCTACCCAAAGTAATAATAACAATGTGGGGTCTAGACTCATACACAACATGTCACTTCCACAAATATGGTTGGCCTTAAAGAACATCACAAAATTCAAGGGGAGAAATATCATAGAATACCTTTCCTTTGAAGGTCTTGATGTTGTAGGGCAAGTGACACTATTCGTTGATGCAGAGATCTCGTCCTTGGCGAAGCCAACTGATGCTGTAGGGTTGTAGGTGCAGTGTTATCGACAGGTCCAATTGCTTGATGACCTCTGCTAAAATCATATTCTTCTGACTACCACTATTGACGATGAAATGCAATGGAGTCCCCTTTACCCACATCTGTGAGTGAAATAGGCATTCACCTTCCTCTGGTTCTTATGGTTTTCTTAGTTGGAATTTGGTGGTAGCAACAATGGTGCTCGCTTCGGCATTGATGATACGCTTCCCACTTTCTGGATTTGATTCGGAGTCAGAATTTTCCTCTAAATCAGAATCTTTTAGATCGACTACTAGTGGCTTGTTGGAGCAACATCCTTTAGTGTTGTTATAAGGTATTTTATGGTATTCACACCATTTTCTTGTGTCCTTCTTTGACTTCACATTACCCTTATTTGATTGCGTCTTGGAATGGTTGTCCTAGGAGCGACCATCTTTCCTCTGCCCCTTATTTTGTGGGTTGGGGCCACCTTTTCCCTACTTCGACTATGAGGAGTTTGTAGATCCAAACTCTCACCTCTTTTGCTTAAATGTTTTCTTGATTTGGACAACATATCTATAAGCCATACTTAATGATGTGATGTCTAGAAACTTCATTTCTGTTTGAATGTATATATGCAAACAACCATGGTATTTGACCACCATATGTCATTAAGAGTATTTTATACCCAATTTGGTGCATAGGGTATGGAAAATATTGGTGAAATCTGGTATTGTTTGGTCCCTTTCCTGACGCAACTTGGTCCATCTTGTGTATTGGTCCTCATAGCTTCCAACATGGTAGTATTGTTCTTTAATGGCATCCTTGAAGGAATCCCATGTGGGGAGCGACCACAAATATTGTATATTTTTGTATGTCCCTTTGCTCAGAGTAAGTATCCCACCAGTCCTTAACATGGGGGACAACCTTGAGGAGTGTCAAAGTAATATTTTCCCTATTGGAAAAAATTGTGAATTGAAAAATACCCTTCGATCAGATTCAAACATTTATCTACAACATCCACATCTAACAGTCCTTCAAATAGTGGAATATCAAAATTTACTTGTACCTTGAATGGAGTTACATGGCCACTTGATGAAGATGTGTCTCCTACGGGAATTCACCGAAGAATCTGTGTAAAATTGTCCATCATTTTGTTCCTTTGTCGCGCAAGGGATTCCTTGAGAAACATTTTAAAAGGATATCCTTCTCCATCATCTTTCTTCTTGTCCCCCATGGTTTGTTTTCAAGATTGGCCTGACCGATATTGCAAAGGATCGACTAGTTTGAGTCCCAACTTCTTGTACCCAGATCTTGTCGGGGACATGCACAGAGAAAAAAACAAATGAAGAGAAGACCGCTCTAATACCACTAATCTGTATTTATGAGTGAAATGAAAGGACTAACAGACTGAATACAATAAAATGGATATACAAAGAACAAAAGAATATATCCAATGAACAGTAACTTCTATTGAATAAATAAAATAGGTTGAAACTATAAAATTGCAAAACTGAAAACAACTTGCTCGAATGGTGGTAGTTATCTCTAAGAAGATATCTGGATTCTATGCACATCTGTTTGAGAAGAATGATTACAATGAGGCTCTAAATTCCTTTCAACAATTCTCATGAATGCCAAAACCCTAGACCTCATGTAACACACCCCACCACCCACAGACCAAGGTATGCTACCTTCAACCCCACCCTTGAACTTCTTTCTCTTACCGATACATTTTTAAATTAATAAGGACACATAAAAGAAAATATCTAATGACATGCACAACAATAACCAACAAGCATGCATATTCTAAAGATTTAGTTAAACGATAAATAAATACACAATGAAATACATTTATATACAGATAAATAATACCACAACAAAGAACACTTATCTTTATAAAAGAGGACACCAACTGGCTGCAGACCAAGGACATCCTACCCAACCATAGACATTGTTGCTCCAAATCTCAACAATAGTGTCACCCCTGAGCTAGGGATATGAATCCACAAGGATGGTTCCAGAGTGTTACTTGGATTCCCGAACCAGTCAACACTCAAGCTCTCACAGGATTTCCCAGTACTCATAGCAATCCAAGTACCCAGATCTCTTCTATCCAACTTGCACCGCTCAAGAGAATGTACCTCCACCCTTGTTTGTCACGTGGTCCCTCAGGCAATCCTTCTCCTTCCAAGGCTACAACACAACTGGTCTAGAATATCCATGTTGGAACTCTTAGGACTCGCAGTTGTGAACAAATTTGAACACATGCCAACGCATATCAGACATGTAGGCCTCAAGTCATGGCTGGATTACACCAATGATCTCTATAGCCAATGATACCATGGCTTCTCTTCAACAATTCGTTTTTCTTTCCCCAAGCCAAGACACAGATGATGAAGATGAACATGTGATGAAAATGAACGGGGTGAGATCTCCACCCCAGGTGTGAAATAGTGAACAATCAGTGAATGAATGCGTGATGGAAATAATGGAATTAAAGAAGATGTGAAGGAGCGAATGAGCCAACAACCAACCCCCTGAACAGACCAGGGGAGGGTTTAAGTATTTCGTGGGGAATCAAGAACCTCCTAGCCTCCCCCAAGAATCTCACATAACTAATCCACTCCCTTAGACAAAAAGGGTAATTAAAATAGGAAATAAAATTTATCCCCTCAAGCCCCCTCTCTTGTGGAATCATATCCTCCTATAACTCTATTCCTTGTCCATCTAGCAACCAACGATGTATTTATTATTAATAATGATTCAAACATTACATTTATTCGACACACTGGACTTTTAATAATTTTAAAAATACATAATTTAAACAATACATTATTTAAAATGGGGGTTCAAAACCCGAGGTGTTACATCCCCTCCCCCTTATTTTAGAAATTTCCTTAGTGCATATACAAAATAGAGATTAAAATCTCAAAATTTATTCAAAAAGATGTGGGTACTCTGCCTACATGGCATCTCCATGATCCCAGGTAGCATCTTCATGACCGTAGTAGGTCCAATGAACTTTTACCAGCTCTATAACTCGATTCCGGAGCATTTTGACCTTTTTGTCCAATACCCGCACTGGTTGAACCTGAAAGTATCCCTCTATCTCTACCTGAATCACATTCCAATCAATAACATGGTTATGATCAGATACATATTTCTTTATTAAAGAGACATGGAATAAATTATGCACATTCATGGAAGTAGGAAATGAAAGCATATATGCAATTGGCCCTATTTTGTCCAATATTTCAAATGGACCACATAATCTGGTTGCCATCTTTGTACACCTACCCAATTTCAAGGATCTTTTCTTGGGATTCACTTTCAAAAGTGCATTCTCCCCTACTTTAAATTCTCTAGTTGTCATGTTCTTATCTACATAAACTTTATGTCTATCCTGATATGCCTTCAAATTATGCTTGATCTTAACCATTTGGTCTTCCAAATCCTTTAGCAACTCCGGCCCAAGTACCACTCTATCTGTTGGGTTTTCCTAGCTCACTACAGTATTGAATTTCCTACCATACAAGGCTTCAAATGGGATCATTCTCAATGAATCTTGATACCCATTATTATATGCAAACTCAACCAAGTGTAAGTAATCTTTCCACTTATATGATTTATCCATCACATACATTATCAACATATCTTCAATTGCTTGGTTGACCCTCTCTATTTGTCCATCTGATTGGGGATGGTATGTTGTGCTAAATTTTATAATTATATCAAATACTTTAAACAACCCCCTCCAAAAATTGGAGGTGAAATTTGTATATTTGTCCGAGACAATTGTCCTAGGTATCCCATGCAACCTAGCAATCTCTCTCATGTAAATTTCTGCAATAATAGCCATTGTATGTGTTTCTTTTATAGGAACAAAATGAGGAACCTTGGTTAATTTTTCAACCACAACCATGATTGAATCATGTTTCCTTGTTGTCCTGGGTAATTTAGTTATGAAATAAATGGTTATCACCTCCCATTTCTTCTTTGGGATTGGTAATGGCTGCAGCAAACCCGTTGGGTGTCTATGCTCAGCCTTCACCTTCTGACATTCCATACATCGAGCGATGTAATCAACAACATCCTTTTTCATTCTTGTCCAAAAGAATTGGCTTCTTACTGCTGTAATCATTTTTTTATAACCAGGATGTCCAACATAAGGAACATCATGCATTTCCTTCAGTACCAAATTCATCAATTCTCTGGAACTAGGAACATAGATTCTATTCGTATGAATAAATAATCCATCTTCCTTTTTCTCATACTCCTTTATTTTTTGTTGTACATCTCCTTGCTGTAATATTTCCTTTACCTGTAGGTAATGGTGATCTGTAACAAGATCATCTAAAATTGTTCTCTTCAAGTCTAACTGATGCATACCGATAGCAGTAGCATGCATGAGATGCACTCTTCTACTAAGTGCATCGACAACTTTATTCTATTTTCCTTTGATATGCTTGATATCGAGGTCATATTCACTTAAAAATTCCATCCATCTTGTTTTCCTGACATTCAAGGTTGGTTGTTCAAAAATATACTTCAGGCCAATGTGGTATGTCCTTAATTCAAATCTCTTCCCCATGAGGTAATGCCTCCACATATTCAAGGCGTGGACAATGGAAGAAAGCTCCAAGTCATGTGTGGAATAGTTCCTCTCATGTTCCTTAATATTTCTGGACTCATAATCAAATGACATGTCCATTTTGTATGAGGAATCCCCCAAGTCCTTCCTTACAGGCCAACACTTTCATTTGGGTCAACAATCATTAACAGAGGTGCACTAGTAAGTAATTACTTCAACATATTAAAATTATCTTCACACTTAGGTGTCCATTCAAATTTAGTTCCCTTATTTTACAAATATGTTATGAGATGAGAAATCACAGAGAACCCTACTATGAACCTTCTGTAGTAACCAACTAATCCCATAAAAGATTTGACTTCTGACACATTTCTGGGTGTTTTCCATCCTCTAATGGCTTCAATCTTCTCTGCATCTACTACTATGCCCTGCATTGAAATAATGTGTCCCAAGTAATGGATCTTATTTTGATAAAAATAACACTTACTCATCTTGGCATACAATTTATTTTCTCTTAGTAGTTGCAATACCAGTCTTAAGTGATGTTCATGCTCCTCTTCATACTTAGAATAGACAAGTATGTCATCCAAGAACACTATGAAAAAATTATCCAAATAATTTCAGAATATTCCATTCATTAAGCACATAAAGACAACCTCTACATTGGTCAGTCCAAATGAAACCACTACAAATTCATAATTCCCATACCTAGTCTTGAAGGTTGTCTTATGAATGTCTTCTTCCTTGATTCTTACATGATGGTAGCCTGACCTCAGGTCAATCTTTGAAAATATCTTTTCTCCTCTAAGATGATCAAAGAGGTCATCAATTATGGGTAGAGGATACTTTTTCTTTATAGTATACTTATTCAGTTGTCGAAATTCACTACACAACCTCAAGTTTCCATCCTTCTTTTTGACAAAAAGTACTGGTTCTTCCCAAGGTGAAACACTTGGACGTATGTACCCTTTCTTCAACAATTTCTCCAACTGCATTTGTAATTATTTTAACTCTGGTGTGCTCATTCTGTAAGGTGTTTATGACACTAGGGAAGCTCCAGGCACTAAATCAATTGAGAAATTTATCTCCCTTCGTGGTGGGAACCCTGGTATTTCTTGGAATACAACCTTGAATTCATGTAGTATCGAGAAATATTCAAGGCTTTGCCCCTTGTTCTTTTCTGGATCTTCCACATGGGCTGCATACAATTGACATCCTTTTCTAAAATATCTCTTGAGCTGTAAGGCTGAAATCTCCCTTATAGAGATGGGTCTTGGAACTCCTTTCATAGTGTTTTATTTTCCATCTCCATCAAGACATGTAAATGTCATGCTATGACAATCTAGGACAACATGATGCTTGTCCAGCCAATCCATTCCAATTAGAATATCATAAGACCCTAATGGTATGATATTTAGATCAACATTTGTATTCATAACATTAAAACTTATGGAACATCCTCTAACCATATCATGGATTCTCTTTTTGGTTCGAGTGTCTAGATGAAGCAAACTTGATTTTCCAAGCTTACTTTTCTCCAAATGTAATCTATCCATTATTTTAGGATCAATGTAATAATGAATTGATCCTAAATCAGTTAAAATACAAACATGATCATTTATGATATTACCTTCCACCTCGATCATATTGGATTGACACTCTTCTTGTCGATCATCTAAGGCTTCATAGATTCTTCCCATATATTTGACTGTTGTAACTTCTTGGACGTTGTGCGCAATCTTCACTTTATCCATTCCGTGTGAGAAATCCTTGTACAGGTGATCTTATTTTCATCCCCAACATTGGATTGGTGGTCTTCCCCTTTTTCCCAAGGAGTCTTCTTTCTTGGATTCACCCTTAGCATACTGATCTTGATGATTTCTATTAGGCTCATTGCTATTAAAGGGAGGTTTGAATCGTTTCCTCCTCTGATCAAACTTCTTCGTCTTCTTATCCTTCCAATATTTCTGTAGGGATTCTCTTCTCTGGGCTTGCTCATATAGGTATTTAGCCTTCCTGATGGTCTCGGTCAAGGTATTGGGCTCATCATACCTAATATTTTATTTATAAAAGGCTGGAAGTCCACTTAAAAACCTTTGTATCTTTACCTTTTCATCGTTTATAAACCCAACATATTTTAACAATCCCAAGAACTTCTCGTTGGATTACTGAGAGGGGGGGGGGTGAATTAGTAATAGTGTAATTATAATCATTTTTCTCCAAATAATCCAAGTGTTATATCAATGTAGAATTATTATCCAATAATGGGCAATAGGAAATGAACAATCACACACATACACAGTACACCAGTGTTTTACGTGGAAACCCAAATCGGGAGAAAAACACATAATGATTTTTCTTATATGTCTTGAAGAATTACATTCATTGGAAGCACCAACTTCCTTTGTTTTCCAGCTGCAACTGGAAGGAAGCTCCAACCCCCTAGTTAACCTGAGGGAAGCTCAACCTCCCCAATTCTCTGGATACATCCAGAAGGAGGCTACAACCCCCTGTGTTCTTCGGCTATAACCGAAAGGTGGCTACAACCACTTGTCCTTGCCCCATCCAACCACCTTGAAGTATAAGTAGAATGATGGAACCACTGTCAACCTATCACTATGAGATATACTGTTGTAAAACTGTTTCAACCTGTACCATTGACCTATATCCAATCTGTACAACTGCCTTGTAATCAAACTGTACTTGAACTGAACATGTATCTACAAAAATACAACATATATGTGACCTGTAGTGTTGCATCCTGTGTACATATGCACCCTATATGTTATGCAGCCTGCATGTTATGCAACCTGCGTATGTATGCTACCAAATTGCTATGCAACCTACATATGCCTTCTGAAAACTAGGGTTTCCTTTTTCTTGAAAACTTCTGATCCTCTATAACTTCTTTCACATAGATCTATAACCTGTCACTGTATCCAGACTATAACTGTACCCTGTGCATGCATCCTCATATATAACCTTTACTCAAGGCAATTATGTCTCTCTCTACTCATGTTTCATATAGGTATGTGTAATCATGAACAAGTATAGCATCCCTCACATGATCTTAGTCATCAATCCCTTTCTAATATTCAGTCTCTCAATACATCAACTACTACAAAAATACAATCTCTCAACCATGTACCATAAAAACCCTTAGCCATATGCCAAGAAATACAAGATGTGCCTCACAAGAAGTATCAGTGATGAATATACCAGCATTGTATTTCTGTAGATCTGAATTATGCAGAAGATCCCTTGAAGCACTAGTCTCTCTAGGGAGACTCCTCAAATATCCATTGCCATTCCTCATGCATACATCAAAATCCAACTATTCATAGAAATAAGACATACCTTTTGAACCAATGGATGGATTTGATGTATTTGATCACTTTAGACCTTCCCGGAAGCTTGATCTCAAAATCTAGAACCTCTACATCTTCATCTCTTCAAGTTTCCATGGATTTACCAACATGTATGCATTTTGTATGCAGACAGCCTGCGTATAACTCAACATGTACGCAAATTGTACATAGACAACTCGTGTATAACTCAGCATGTATGCATGTTGTACACATACAACCCACGTACACCTCATAAAATAGGGTTTTGTTGTAATTTTGATAATTTCGCCATCAACCCTTCCTGCTACCTCAAATGTTCTCCACTTCATATGTATCCACAAGTATTTACAAGAAGATTTACACAATGAAATAGATATACAATATGTACAAGTGTGTGTATAATGAGTGAGATTTGCCTCTTATTTATATGTTCATGTATCCTTACACTTTCCTTATTTTAGGGCTTCTTCATTTAAAATAATTTCTTTTGCAAATCACTTTGACCCTTGGGGGCTTCTTTAAGACTTATGAGGAGTTCTCCAACTTCATATGGTCATAAATCTGTAACCGTGAGGAGTTATGTGACGTTCCACATACCATCGGAAACAGAATGATAAGAACTATCCATCTAGGATAGTTTCAATGACAAATTCACTATCCTTCATATAATTATTCCTCAAATAATCATGAGTTCTCTCACTCCGCAAAGCATCTTACCGTGAGGGCTTTAACCATAAGGGCACCACTTTGGAGTTCATCCATTTTTACTTATCAACCACAACAAGACAATACTGATTCATCTTTACATCAAACAAACTTGGTTCCATTACCCAAACCTTTTTCTATAGGGATTTCTTCAAGGGTTGACATCAATGACAACCAACCTTAATAAAAAATCTCCCCCTTTGGCATTGATGGCAACACTCTGATGCAATACTGAAATCATATCACTCATGCTCCCCCTGGAACCATGCCTATGTCATGTGTATCTGATAAATCTTCTCCCTCTGGAACCATGCCTATGTCCTCTGCATATGATAAATCTCTCCCCATTTGTCATCAATGACAAAGGTATCTTTCCATACAGGGTTGGTCCCCCTAACTGAACTGTTCTCTTATGGTGCTTCCTCATGTAAATCTAAGAAATATAAGATAAGTAATAAAAAATAATTCATTTTGGAGTAGAAATAACTCCAAGTCTCTGGAGAATATATTCAAAGGATTCCCGTGGAAGTGGTTTTATGAATATGTCTACCACTTTTTCTTTTGTGCCCACATACTCAACTCTGATGTTTTTTTCTGCAACCTTCTCTCATAGAAAGCGATACTTGATTGAAATGTTTTTCATCTTGGAGTGCATCTTCGGTTTTTTCGAGATACTGATGGTGATTGTATTATCACAATAGATTGGAATGGGCTCATCATACTCAACCTGTATATATGTCAGATTTTGTTTCATCCAAAGAATCTTTGTACAAGATGATGCTTTTGCAATATACTCTTCCTTAATTGTAGATAAAGATATTGATGATTGTTTCTTTCTTATCCATGATACTAAACACTCACCCAAGTTGAACGTTGCTCCAATGGTGCTTCATCGGTCATCAATACAACCTGCCTAATTTGCATCTGTGTAGGCAATAAGTGAT
>SNQJ01S0038271.1:100849-114883 GCA_010110895.2 Picea sitchensis | reverse complement strand
ACATCTAATCCGGATGCTATCACATATAGTAGGTTGCCAATCATTGACCTGTATTGCCTCTGATCTGTAGACTTTGAATCATCATCTTTTCTCAACTTGCAACTGGTTTGCATGGGAGTGATAATTGGTTTGCAATCTTCCATGCCGAACCTTTTTAGAATTTCTCTGATATACTTGGTTTGAGAAATAAAAATTCCTTGGTTTCTTTGGCGTATTTGAAGTCCTAGAAAGAAGGATAGTTCTCCAAGTAATGACATTTCAAATTCATTCTGCATATCTTTTTCAAATTTATGGCTTAACCTGTCATCATCACTACCAAAAATAATATCATCAACATAAAATTCAATTAATAAAATATTACCTTGACTTACCTTGATGTAGAGTTTGTTGTTTGCACTTCCTTTTCTGAACCCTGCCTGTTGCAGATACTTATCCAGTCTAGATTACCATGCTCTAGGAGCCTGTTTTAGACCATAAAAGGCCTTATTTAATTTACACACATAATTTGTGTTTCTGACAACTGAAATCCTTCTGGTTGTTCATGTAGACTTCTTCTTCAAGTTCCCCATTCAGAAAAGCTGATTTTATGTCCATTTGATACATTTTAATATTTTTGGAGCATGCATAAGCTAAAAGAAAATAGATTGCTTCTATTCTGGCAACTGGGGAAAATGTCTCTTCAAAGTCGATTCCTTCAACCTGTGCATATCCTTTACATACCAATCTATCTTTGTTCCTTGTAACTTGTTCATCTTCATTCAATTTATTCCTGAAGACCCACTTTGTGCCGATCACATTCTTATTCTTTGGTCTTGGAACGAGTTCCCAAGTGTCATTTTTCTCTATTTGATCCAATTCTTCATCCATGTCCTTATTCCAAGATTCATCCTTGTTGGCTTCTTCAAAACAATTTGGTTCAATTGTAGATAAGAGTGCTAGGTGTGTTTTTTCTGGTGAACAGATTCTTCTTCTAGTCTCAATTCCTGCATCTTTGTTTCCGATAATATGATCTAAAGGATGATTATTTTGTACTTGTTTACTGGGTGTCTTTGGAGACATTTGCTGAAATTTCTCTTCTGCTTCTGTCGGATTCTCTTCATCTTCCTCTTCTACTTCTTTTTCATCTTCTGCTTCTTGTTCTAAGGGTTGTTTCATTGATTCATTTTCTTCCTTTGATTCTGGTCTGCCTGTTTCATCAATTGTTACGTTGATTCTTTCCACAACTTTGTTCAATCTTAGATTGTAACACTTGTATGCTTTCCTTGTACCTGAGTAACCAACAAGTACTCATTTTTCCACACGAGAGTCAAACTTTCCCATTCCACCATCTTCTCTTTTGATATAGTATTTGCTTCCAAAAACTTTGAAGTGCTTTACATTTGTTGGTCTTCTTTTCCATAGTTCGTAAGGAGTTTTGTCAATGTTGTTTATGAGAATTACTCTATTTTGAATGTGAACTGTTGTATGCAATTCCTATGTCCAAAAAATATCTGTCAATTTTGAATCCATTAACATTGTTCGAGCCATTTCCTGTACCGTCATGTTCTTTCTTTCAACAACTCCATTCTGTTGAGGTGTCCTAGCAATAGAGAATTGTCTTTTTATTCCATGATTGTTGCAGTAGTCCATAAATTCCTTTGAGGTCAACTCTCCTCCATTATCAGATCTCAAGCATTTGATTTTTGAATCCATTTCATTTTCAACCATTTCCTTGTAGATCTTGAAGTTTTCAAAAGCTTCAAACTTATTCTTGAGAAAGAAAACTGCAGTCATTCTTGTATAATCATCAACTAATAACATGAATTATTTCTCACCTTTTAAGCCCTTTGTTTTAGTTGGTCCAACTATATCAGTATGCATAATTTCCAGTGGTCTTGTCATTGAATATTCCTTTGATTTAAACCTGGTCTTTGTTTGCTTTCCTTGTTGACAATGCTTGCATAAAGTGTTGGTTGGTTTCGTGATCTGGGGCATTTCTCTGATTGGTTCGCTTTTGCTGACTTTGACAAGGTTATCAAAATGTATGTGCCCCATTCTTTTGTGCCATATCCAACTTTCATCTTCCTTTCCTAGACAACACTTTTCATTTCCAATTTCACTTAACACATATATGTTCCTTGAAGTTATTGCCGCTGGAGCAACCAATTTCCTTGAACCTTCTTTTCTTATCTCACACTTTTGTGAATTGAAAGTAACTTTATGACCTTGGTCACACATTTCACTCACACTTAGAAGATTATGTTTCATATATTCTACTAGTAGAACATTTTCTTCCTTTTCATTCTTGTTCCCAATTCGAACTGTTCCTTTTCCAATGATTTTGGCTGAATCATCATTTATGAAGGAGACTGATCCATATCTTTCCTTTCGTAATGTAAGAAACTTGTCTCTATCAGTTGTCATGTGTTTTGAACATCCTCTATCAACATACCAACCGCGTTTCTTTTGCTTAGTTGTTAGAGCAATTGTGCATTCTTCATTTCTATACTGATCTTGCTTTCTTATCCATGTCGTTTTCTGAGGTTCTTGTCTGTGACTATTGTTATTATGTTGAGGTTCTTTAGGAAGGACTTTCATTCTACAATCTTTGGACACGTGTCCAAAATTGTTACATTTGTAACATTCCACTTTAGTTCTCAAAGATTCAAACCCATTGTAACTTCTTCTTTGTGTTTCACTGGGTCTTCTTGAATAATTCCTTTGTGTATGACTCTCAAAGTTGTTATTGTTCTTGTTGTTAGCTCTGCAATTCAAAACTTTATGTCCAAAATTATTACATGCATAACATAAAACAAAAAATATAGTTTGATACCTAGGAGTTGAATATCTTCTGAAAGGAGGTGCTCTTATGAATCCTTCTTCTTCTTGAGGCCTATTTGTCTGTTGTTGATTCTAAAATCTGAATCTTCTTGGTGGAGGAGTGTCCCTGTAATCTTCCTTGTATATATTTCTATCCCCTTTGATTGTTTCTGCATAACTTTTTGGATATGTTTCTTGCTCTGTTGTTTTGGAGCTTGATCCCTTTTCTGTCTGATTGTATCCAAGTCTAGACTTGTCAAGATGAGATTTTTGACTACTGATAATGTCATCCAGAACTTTTGAGCTATTCTGCATATTTTTCTTTTGAATATCCTTTCTTAGTGCGACAATCTCTGCTTCTAAATTTCCAGTGATCTTGTCCTTTTCTTCTATCTTTTCTTTGAGTGCTTTATCAATTCTTTTATCTTCTTCTATTTGAACCTTCAATTTTGTGATCATTTGTTCTAGTTCCCGAGTATCCTTTTTCTTGTCTAGTTCTTCTTGTAGTTTCTTGTTTTTCTTCTTTTCTCTTCTGATAACTTCTATGGCACACATTAATTCTTCTTGATAGTCAACTTCTACTTCTTCAATTTCTTTTTCGACTTCTTCATATTCTTCTTCGACTTCTTCATATTCTTCTTCAAAGTCTTCTTTCTCAGATTCTTTTACTGCCATGAATAGAACTCTTCCTGTCTCACTGTCATTGACTTCATCTTCATCTGATGATGAGATGTCTTCTTTGGTGCATAAGATTTTCTTTGGTGCACCTTATGTCATGGGCATCATGTTGATGTTCTTTCATCAACGAAGTCTTCTTCACCTCCTTCTGCATTTTCTGGTGAAAGTATAGCTACTAGTAACCAAAATTCTAAATGAAATAGAAAGAGGAAGAATAGGAAGAAGAAATCACCAAACTCTGTGAGTCATGTTGGATATAGGTCGTCAATCTTTGCAAGTCATGTTAAAGACCAACACCCAGCCTCTACAAGTTATGTTGGGGGGGAAATTCTAGTCACTGCTAGTCATATTGGCGATAGGCCTATAGCCTCTGCAATTCATGTTATCGACCAATCACCAACCTCTGCAAATCATGTTGGAGATGAACAACTAGCCACTATTATTCATGTTGGGGGAATTGATGCTATTGATAAACCTATATGGATAGGACGTAAGCCTAAGTTCCCTTATAAGCTTTTCAAGGGAGATCACCTTACTCATTTGTTCCCTGACATTCCAGAGGCACAAAGATTGTGTTCCATGTTTGCAAGCTCTTATGATTCTGAGTCTTCTTTGGTTTCCCCGCAATCTAGTCATCCTTTGGTTGATGAAGTGGTCGTTTCGATGCAATCTTCAGTTGATCCCACTCCTCTTTTTGGGGGTGATTCACTTTCATACCATATTTTATAGTAGCCTATTCATCCAGTGGTTAAGGAAGTGGTTGTGTCGATGCAATATTATGTCGATCCCACTCTTCTCTTGGAGAATGTCAAGTATACCAAAGTGGTCACATCGATGCAATCTTCGACTGATCCCACTATTCTCTTGGAGAGTGTCGATTCTACCAAAGTGGTTGCATCGATGCAATCTTTGGCTGATCCCACTCTTCCCTTGGAGAGTGTCTATTCTACCACAGTGGTTGCGTTGATGCAATATTAGGTCGATCCCACTCTTCTGATGAGGAGTGATGTGTCTACAAACTATGTTTTTAGCATTTCCAGTTTAGTACTTTCAGAAGAAGGGGGCATTCTGCTCACTTCGAGCAAACCCCCTCCAGGTCCTAGGATGGTTTCCTTTGATTTGAATGACCTTGTTGAGCCTCACCTTCCTTCTTTTTCACCCTTTCAAATAAGTTTGAATTTAATTCAAAAAACATTTACCGATGTATTGTAGACAAAGGAGCCTCCGCAAGTATTTTATCATCCTCAGCTTGGAAAGATTTGGGTTCTCCTGAGCTTGTGTTTTCTTCGCATGAGTTGTTGGATTTTGACAGACATATTAGTGAATATTTGGTGATTATTCCTCAGTTGTGTATCTCGTTAGCTGGGAATATTGTAATTTTTGATGTTATAGTGGTGCAAGGCCCGTTAGATTTCAATGTGCTTATCGAGCGTGATTATGTATATGTTATGAATGTTGTGGTGTCTACACTCTTTCAGGTGATGAATTTCCCTCACAATGGAATCATTGTCACTATCGACCAGCTGGAATCTAATAATCATCATCCTAATTCGACATTAGTTCAGGCTGCCCCTTTATATGTTCCTAGTGTTCATGTAGACTCTACCCCGCCACAGATAAATTATGTGGCGTCTTATCCAAGATGTTCAATTTATTCTAAGAAGGAATTTGTGAAATCATGGTTTCTTTCTTGAGACATCATCTCAACAATTGATCAATTGGGGGCATGGGATCCCTTTCTCCCCCCTCTTGGTACGAGTGATCTTGAGTTTCCTTTTGAGTCTGATCTTGTTATTTGTAGATCCTCAAGCCCTTGTTCTTGTGATTCTTTGCTAATAGACTTTGTCGGTCTTGGCCATAACCTCCATCATCATATGGAATATGGTCAGTTTTCTTCTCCCTTTGGGACTATCGATCCTCTTTGTTCATGTTATTTCTCAAATATTGAATTTTCTTCAGATGAGGCTATCCTTGAAACCATGACTATTGTTTCTATACCGTGGGAATACTTACACTGTGGTTTGTGTTTTCTTCCCTTTTGGAAGACTTTCCAGGTCGACTATCAAAGAGACTCTTGGTCAGAGCCTAACATCGGGCTCTACTTAAACCAGTACTATGCATGAGTCATAAGCTTGTGCGGTGCCTTGTACCATATTGTACAATCCAAGTTTTTTTTTTCAAGTTTTGTATTCAGGAGCACCTCTTGTTTTCCAAAGTTTATATATATATTGGCTTTATTAACTTCTAGATGAGTGTTATTGGCCTTATATGCAAGATTTTGGAGACATTTTTTTCTTTGAAATTTGTTCATCGTATCGATCTGTTATGACAGGTATGGACCTCAAAACTGGCATATAGGTTAGGTGATCTTAATGTTCCCTACTTGTATTGTTTCATTATTTGTTTCCTGGTTCATTTAGCCTTAGGATCGACCCCACTGAATTGTGACACTAACCTTCCTTGTTGATAAGTGTGTCGTAGTTTATGTGGTAGAGCCTTCCTTCCATGGGAATATTAGTTAGAGCCTTATTTGTCTTTTGGTTCCCATGTTGAAGTACTTCATAGGGGTGAGAGTCCTTTTAGTCCCACCATGACTTTGTGTTGAAGGTCTCATCCTTCTTCTTCATCATTTTTCATGGACTTTCCCACGGGACTCCCTTAGACCATGGTGTGTTTCCTTTAAAGCCCATTTATACTGTGAAAGTGAAATCTAGTGAGAGATTATTTATCATTTTTGGCCTTTCTTATATTACATACGAAAAGGAGCCCCCTTGGAGTTCTCTTTAAGTTCTTTTCAAACTCTCTAAAATTGAAAATATTGTTGAGCAATCTTGTTTCTCTTCACGCTCGCCAAAGTGAAATTTGAAGACACATATGTTTGGTGATAGTTTACCCCTTTTTCAGTCAGAATTGGCTAGGAGAGGTATCTCGGGTATAATTTTACCCTTTTTTAGGCCTGAGGAACTAAAATTACGAAAAAGGGCCATTCTCCTTGTTTTTGGTTTATCTCTTTTTTGGGCCTTGGAGATTATTTACAAAAAAGGACACCCATGGAGTCTTCTTTAATCCCTTTTCAGACTCCCTAAACAAGAAAATATCACCAAGTGACCTTGTTTCTTTCACACTCGTTAATCGGTCCAGAAAGAAAATCTATTTGGCATAAGTTTAACCCTTTTTTTGACCAATATATTAACTAGGAAAAAGGAATACCTAGGGGTATACGTCCCACTGGGCAAGTTTTCTCAGATATAATTTTACCCCTTTCTCGGACTTGGGAAACTAAATTTATGAAAAAGGAACTATGGTTCTCCTCGGTATAAGTTTAAACCTTTTTAGGACCTTGGAGACTCAACTTATGAAAAATATGCACCTCAAGAGATTCGTCTCACCGATAGAGTATTCCCAAGTGTTATTTTATCCTTTTTTGGGCTTGGGGATCTAACTGTGCAAAAAAGAACACTTTGGAGTCTTCTTTTAGTGTTTTTTAGACTCTCTCAATGTGAAAAACCGTCGATCTTACCTTCTCTGGGCTCGTAAAACTTTACATGGAAGGAGTCTCGTTGTGTCATTCTGTAATCACATCGCATGTCTCATCCTTGCATCTTTGGCATAATGTTGGCTTCATTTTGCTAATACTGACCCTTTAGAGTATTCCTTAGGTGAAATCTTTGTAGAATTATTTCCTTTGCGATCGGACACCCTTACTCATGGAGAAATTTTCTAGAGTGTCCTTATCTTACACATGTCTCCTTGCACTGAGCATCAGTATGTTCCATGCGCTTGGAACCAGTTTGCTTTCCCATGAAACTCATTCCTCCTTTGTAACATAGCATTCTTTTATTCTTTTTCAAGATCGTTAAATACGTGAAAAAGACAAAAAAATCAAATATTCCAAAAAGAGGGGACATGGAAACATTCTCTTTTGTTGGTAGCAATCTAGTCACCCTTGAGTTTTTTCTATGAGCATTGGGATCTAGTATGGCCTTAGGAAGTTGTTCTCATTACATAGAGTTGTTTCCTCCTATATTTGGTTACTCTTCCAAACATATGGAGAGTTTTTTATGCCCCCTGTGCTACAAAATTAAGTCAATTACATGTTTCCTGATTCTTTTCATATATCATGCTCTTGTCCAAGAAGAATTCTTGCAACCTGATTTGGCCATTCTGTGATAAGTCTCTCGACCTTCATGAGTTGGCCATCCTTAGAGTCCTGTCAAGTTCACATTAAGAATCAATGCATTTATGTTCCTAATGATCAAGGTCCTCCAGTATTTCCACGATGGCTTGTTGAAGACCTCAGAGTAGTGAATCTTACACTCATATTATACTCCTACATGAGTTTTGAATATCTTGAAGCTATTGCTTGAGTTATGAAGCTATCATCTCCAGTCGAGGGAAATAATGCATCTATACTTTATCATCTTTTGATGATTTTGAGATGTAGTTCCATTGTGTATTATTCACGACTACACATTATATTGGCATACGCATTGGTCATGTAGCCATGATTACTATATATGACATGGATCTGCAATGTACTTGACACAAATGATTTTAGGGGCTAAACTTCGCTAATGGGCTAATTTTCCATGGTTTTTCCCAAAAAAATATTCGCCATTCTAAAAATGATTTGCCCAAATTCTAACAGATAAAATTATTTTACCTTAAAAAATGCCAAAGTTTTATATAAACTATATAAAATCCTTAGAAATTTGAATATTTTTACAAAAATATCACCAAACATTTTATAGTTTGCATATGAAGGATTAGTAAGATTCGCCAAGGTTTCTACATTTTTAAATAAATTTTCATCCTTAAAATCATCCCTGGTACTTGATTGGAAACCATGCTTAGTTTGTTCCAAGAATGGGAATGCATGCCTCAGTGATTATTATTATAATATTGCAGATGACGTGCTCATGGATACTTGCTTGGGAATACTCGAATCCAGTGCTTTCCCACCTTATTAAATATGTTGTAATGTATTTGGGCCATTAGTTACTCTTCTGAACTCACACATTAGGGGGCATCTGTTATAACTCAAAATTCCACTACTATCCATTTCTGATGTTGGCCTACTCATTCACACATCTGCCAACCCTTTTTGCTAGAGTTCCTCTCAAAAAACACATTTTTGTATTGTGTACGCACCCCGATACATATGTAGAGCACATACATACTCTAGTTTCATACCTAAAATCCTACGTACATACGCTAGTTGCATACCTGAAAGCCCATGTGTACTCTAAAAAATTGCAAAAAAATATAAATTTTGCACTTTTCGGCGGAGTTTATGGGCTATTTTAGGTTGTGCAACCATTTTACCTCCTGTAGCCCTTATGAAAACCGAATAACCATCATTTCTCCATATTAAAATGGTCCTAGGGATTTGGATATATGAAAGAAGAGGCAAGTGAACTCTGCCAAAATTTTCTCCCTTGCATTCCAATCTTTTTGCATCTTGCTTTGAGTTCATCCTCATCATTCCCTACCATCCATCCTCCTTATACAATAAAACAATTTTTCCTACATTGGCATGTTGGTTGTGAGGATAGAATATTGGGAATAGTGCACTTGGAGTAAAAGTAGAGGAACCCAGGTGAGGTTCATGGAGCAACACCAACAAGATTCAGGTTGTAACTTCCAATCTTGTTATTAATAAAAGAAAAATCTTCTTGTCCCAGATCTGTGTGTCTTTATGTTCACATTTATGAATGATTTTCATGAATATCTAGACTTTTATATGATTTTGATAGTTATGCATATGTTGTCATATTTTGTTCTATAAAGTTGTTTCAGGCTGTCTTTTCTAGGAGGCCTCAATCTTGATATGGAAAACAACATGAAGGGATCAACAACAATTGGAAGGACTTAAGGTACACATTTTGATCTTCTCTCCCTTCCCTTAATTATCAATAGTTCTTGTTGGATTTGGGTAGAATATAATTTTTTTTGTCTTTTAAGGTGTCAAGGCTCTGCCTAGTCACTAGACCTGGATTAGGGGGATCTTTCCCCATAGAATTTGGGTGGAAAGGCCTTCACCCTCAGTTAGTTGGTTGGTTGGGTATTATTCTGAGGCAAATAAGTGTTCACTACATTTGTGTAAACATTTAATAAATGAATGTTAATCCTTTAATTTAATTTTTGAAAGAAAAATTGAATATGTTAAATGATTCTTTGAGATTGAAGTTTGTTTAACTATTGAGCACAATCCCAAAAGAGAAGATACTCATTTGTTCTCATGTGTGGGTAGCTCGTTTATTGGGACCTATCAACCTATGATGTCTTTATGCTTTGAAATGGAAATATTCAAGGATATAAAACCTTGTTTTCAGGTTGTCAGTAGGTATTACCCCTTTTTGTAATATGTGTGCGGGTCGATGGCATGAAAAACCTTAATGGAAACCATGTTACAATCGGAGAGAGGCGAAGAATTTATTCACTCGGGGAGTGAATTTATTCCCCTATGTTTCTCTTCTGGATTCATGGAGGAGTACATGCTAGAATTAGAAGTCTGTTTTTTTATGTTTCTTTTCCTGCATATCAGACTAGAAGATTTCAGATCATAGATATGAAATCAAGAGTGAATCTTGACCCTTCATCAAAGATCAGGCATTGAATACACCTTAGGATAGGCCTAACATTGATTCTGATAGGATGGATCCAAATTCACAAGCTCGAGTGGCAGAGGGTTGTGGATCTATCGAGGAGCCAAATAAATAATATTTGGACCATAGATCTTTCCTGAGACCTAGTCCATTAATCTAGTCAAAATGTGGAATTCAGAAAGTCCCCAAGGTTAGCATGGTTAGTGTTCTTGAGAGAGAGAAATATGAAGGTGAGAACCCAATTGGGCGAGATCCATTGATTTTCCATAGGGACAAACCAATGAGATATGAGTTGTCGATTTCACCATGGACCCAGTTCAATTGAAATCTTGTTGGAGCCTTGATGAACTATTAGTCGTCGCATAGATTTGAAAACCTATTGAGATTTGGACCATCATATCAGAGAATCGTTAGTTATAGAATTCTTCAAATATTTCATATAAGAAGGTTCTATTCAGAATGGGATGAGAGTATCATGTTTTCAAACAAGTGCATCAAACCAAAGTAAAGTTCGTCCACCTTTCTAGTCTGAAAGGATCTATGTCATTTAATTGATTCAATCATGATTTTCAAATAATTCAAGGCCAGGAGGCTTCATTAAGAATTGAGGAGTTTGGGAAAATTGAGGGAATCTAGATTTTAAATCATTGTATACCCTATCCATTGGATCAGTCCAGTCATGGAAGTGTTCATTAAATACCATGCAGTTCGGTAAGACCGTGGAGATCTCACCTATTATTTTGGCTCATTCGCAGTTGTTAAATCTGTCGGAAGTAGGGAGTTCAGGAGGAATCGTTCGAAAGGTTGGTTTTTGGGTTGCATGGCTTGCATTTGAATGGGATATTCCGATGACTATCCACTATCAATATCCAAGCCCAAATAGATGAGGATTGTCGATCTAGGTCGAGTCTGATCGCCCAAAGTGGAAAAATCCCACATTGAGTCTCCGTTGAGGTATGCCTTGTCTTTATATTTGGTTTTTGCATGTAAAATGGCACATCACCGCCAACTCAGCACATGCTTGCTTGAATTTTTAGTTGGTATATATGATGAGGATCCGTATGGATGCCACATGGAATTGGGGGAGAATATGAGTGGATCAACCTGGAAGCTTCACAGGATCATAAATTTTGATCCCATACTCTGATTTTAAAATATTTGTAATCGTTGGGAAGTTGTTGAGGATGAAAATTCATCTAAGGGCTTAGATCAAGGAAAGAGGTTGTAAGTGAAAGAGGAAATTTTGACATCCCACAATCCTAAGTATGGTTTAGGGGGTCGAGTGCGCTACAATTCTATTATATATAAATGGTAAATATTATAAGAGGATAAATAAACTTGAACCATCAAAGAGATATATTAACTAAATGGAAACTCAACATCGGTAAATAGCTAATCAATGAGTTGGCATAACTATGAGATAAGTGAATTGTCTTCATGACAATAATTTCCTATATTGTGTGAGTTAATCAATACTTAGTGAGAAATGTTATATATGTATGAAACATAACCGATATATGCAATATCATCTATTTGTTGCATATCATGTACATTAATGGAGCACTATGAAGTCATAGTACCATTAATATATGAAATAACTAGTTCTGTGTGCATAAGTTTAGTGGATTATGGGATATAGTGTCGATCAGGTGATGGAATTAAATTCATTTCCAATAGTTATTTATCTGATTAATGTTGAAATATGAAACTCTCTTTATTGTGTTATATAGACTATTTTCACTTCAAAATCGATATAACTATTTACCATATTCTAAAGTATTCAATTAGATAAATAAAGTATTAGAGATATCATACATTTATCTTCTTAAATTTCATCATGTATTGTAATGCTTTGCATAAGTATACTATAAGTTACACTAGGTAAGAAGTGTTATATACATACAAATATAATGAATTTTATTATATTGTTAACACACAATATAATATACATTCAATGTTCAATTTAATATTTTATATTATTATGATTTAAATATATATAATATATTCCACTGTTGTTTAGGGTGGATATTTTGGGGTGGGAGGTGCAAGAAGGGTTATTTATAACCCTGTAGGGACAATAGTTTATACTTATACATGAAATATTGGTATCACTTCCAATAACGTGGTTGAAGTTTATGCACTCTTGCAAGGTGTTAGTACCATATTTGATCTTGTCACTGATAAACATGTTGATCGAGGTTATGAGACTGAATTTGACAAAGTAGAAGTTGGAGGTGAACTTACAAAGCTCTTAGACTTAAAAGAGATAGCATATGTTCAATCTCCCTAAATAAATTAACAAAAAAATCAATCCCTAAGGGCCCAAGGCTAAGTTTCCAGCACCTAGGCGCTTAACGACAACTTAAAAAGGGGGTAATTGTGCTTCAAATAGGCTTAAGCCCCTTTCAAATATGGGTTATATCATGCAACCAAGGCTTAATAATTGAGCACTAGTGAAGGTGTGGGGCCCGATCATCCAACGGTTTCAAGCGAGCTTGATCTACTGTGGAAAGTCAATGTTGCATTGTGAAAATGCATGAGGGTTAACACACATGTGGGGTGCCACGATGGTTATAAGAACTACGTGTTGAAAAGTGAATGTTGTTGCATGACAAGAATATAGAGAGATAAACCACTTGTTGTTTGTTGCAATGAGTATTTCAATATTTTTTCTAATTAACAATTGGTTTCTTTATTTGATGAATGGCTTTTCTATTTGTTGTTATGTGAATGGCTTAGTAGGTAAACATTATTCATGTGAGAGGTTTATGCGCACTGTGATGTGAATGTTTTGATGTGAATGGATTATGTGTATGGATTCTTTGTGCAGTGGGTAAACAGCTTAAGAAATACCACCTTATTGATTAGGATACTCATATCCATGTTTAGATTTTCCATTTTAAGATAGACTTATAATTTGTATATTGTAAAGTGTATACTAAAAATTAATAGATGATATTGCTATCATTGAGTCACGACAACATTATTATGTTTTTTCCAAGCCACCTATCCTCCCACTCAACACACATGTGTCCTCCCATTTAGTGACACCTAAATTTGATTCAGCAATCCACCTGGGATGCGCTGGAGAATCAGGGACAACCTAATATGCCAAAGGGACACTCACCAAAGTCAATCTAATAATTCCAGTTGTATAGAAAGGGCCCATTGGGGACTCTGGCAACCATATCAAAATCAGTTAAACATAGGTCGAACCCAGAGCCACATTAGTGCTAACATGGACCAACATAAATTTTCCATGTGTTTGTAGGACTTTAATGACATCAACATGATGTCACTAAAAATTTCATGCCCTTGCCCATACTTTCAAAATAATTAATCCATTGAGAAGGGGACACATATTCATACAAAGGCATGAGGAAGAAAATTTCAAGTGGGTGATCAATATACTAATGGCCTACCAAATCAGTTGGAGAAGATACGACGAATAAAAATACATTTGGCATCACGTCTACATCCTTTCACCAATCATCATACTTTTCCCTATAGCTGACAAAGGATAGTAATCATTATCCATACACACAAACCCATGAAAGCCCTGATTCTTAGCAGATGAGGCCAAGTGTGACATATATTTTCTCCCCATCAGTTGTCTCCACAAGTATGTGTCAAAATCCTATAATAGAAATCCAAAGGATTAGAAGAAACCAATATGTGAGTAGTTTTTTTTCTAAAGTTGAGTTACTCAAATTCCAGGTGTCACAAATGATGACCCACCTGCTCATTCTCTCTCTTCAGGAGAAGATAATCAACCATATTGGCTACAGACCTCAGGAGAGTGTGTTTTGCGTTTAGTGAAGGAGAGAATGTCCTTCTCTGGTATCATTATCCCATATCTAAATATAGAGGTATATTTGGGAATCTACCCTAAGGTGCAATTTCCAATCATATTAACACACTAAGAAGATTTAGGTGGAGGATTCATAGG
>SNQJ01S0038271.1:67237-80044 GCA_010110895.2 Picea sitchensis | reverse complement strand
ATTTCTAACTAATTTTTTATTGCGTAAAAAATCATTTTAATCCCCAAAGATCACATGCTGAGATGTTTAGAGAAATGTTCCATTTACTTGATCTTCCCTTCTTCCCAGATCTCTCCATGTGGTTTGATTGATTACCATTGCTATGTCGAGAACTCTTGTCTTGGGTTAGCAAGGAGGGAGGCTAGTTGTTTCCTCTTGTCTAACACCACCCAATTGAAATGGGGGCACAATTGACCAATCCTATGAATCCTCCACCTAAATCTTCTTAGTGTGTTAATATGATTGGAAATTGCACCTTAGGGTAGATTCCCAAATATACCTCTATATTTAGATATGGGATAATGATACCAGAGAAGGACATTCTCTCCTTCACTAAACGCAAAACACACTCTCCTGAGGTCTGTAGCCAATATGGTTGATTATCTTCTCCTGAAGAGAGAGAATGAGCAGGTGGGTCATCATTTGTGACACCTGGAATTTGAGTAACTCAACTTTAGAAAAAAAACTACTCACATATTGGTTTCTTCTAATCCTTTGGATTTCTATTATAGGATTTTGACACATACTTGTGGAGACAACTGATGGGGAGAAAATATATGTCACACTTGGCCTCATCTGCTAAGAATCAGGGCTTTCATGGGTTTGTGTGTATGGATAATGATTACTATCCTTTGTCAGCTATAGGGAAAAGTATGATGATTGGTGAAAGGATGTAGACGTGATGCCAAATGTATTTTTATTCGTCGTATCTTCTCCAACTGATTTGGTAGGCCATTAGTATATTGATCACCCACTTGAAATTTTCTTCCTCATGCCTTTGTATGAATATGTGTCCCCTTCTCAATGGATTAATTATTTTGAAAGTATGGGCAAGGGCATGAAATTTTTAGTGACATCATGTTGATGTCATTAAAGTCCTACAAACACATGGAAAATTTATGTTGGTCCATGTTAGCACTAATGTGGCTCTGGGTTCGACCTATGTTTAACTGATTTTGATATGGTTGCCAGAGTCCCCAATGGGCCCTTTCTATACAACTGGAATTATTAGATTGACTTTGGTGAGTGTCCCTTTGGCATATTAGGTTGTCCCTGATTCTCCAGCGCATCCCAGGTGGATTGCTGAATCAAATTTAGGTGTCACTAAATGGGAGGACACATGTGTGTTGAGTGGGAGGATAGGTGGCTTGGAAAAAACATAATAATGTTGTCGTGACTCAATGATAGCAATATCATCTATTAATTTTTAGTATACACTTTACAATATACAAATTATAAGTCTATCTTAAAATGGAAAATCTAAACATGGATATGAGTATCCTAATCAATAAGGTGGTATTTCTTAAGCTGTTTACCCACTGCACAAAGAATCCATACACATAATCCATTCACATCAAAACATTCACATCACAGTGCGCATAAACCTCTCACATGAATAATGTTTACCTACTAAGCCATTCACATAACAACAAATAGAAAAGCCATTCATCAAATAAAGAAACCAATTGTTAATTAGAAAAAATATTGAAATACTCATTGCAACAAACAACAAGTGGTTTATCTCTCTATATTCTTGTCATGCAACAACATTCACTTTTCAACACGTAGTTCTTATAACCATCGTGGCACCCCACATGTGTGTTAACCCTCATGCATTTTCACAATGCAACATTGACTTTCCACAGTAGATCAAGCTCGCTTGAAACCGTTGGATGATCGGGCCCCACACCTTCACTAGTGCTCAATTATTAAGCCTTGGTTGCATGATATAACCCATATTTGAAAGGGGCTTAAGCCTATTTGAAGCACAATTACCCCCTTTTTAAGTTGTCGTTAAGCGCCTAGGTGCTGGAAACTTAGCCTTGGGCCCTTAGGGATTGATTTTTTTGTTAATTTATTTAGGGAGATTGAACATATGCTATCTCTTTTAAGTCTAAGAGCTTTGTAAGTTCACCTCCAACTTCTACTTTGTCAAATTCAGTCTCATAACCTCGATCAACATGTTTATCAGTGACAAGATCAAATATGGTACTAACACCTTGCAAGAGTGCATAAACTTCAACCACGTTATTGGAAGTGATACCAATATTTCATGTATAAGTATAAACTATTGTCCCTACAGGGTTATAAATAACCCTTCTTGCACCTCCCACCCCAAAATATCCACCCTAAACAACAGTGGAATATATTATATATATTTAAATCATAATAATATAAAATATTAAATTGAACATTGAATGTATATTATATTGTGTGTTAACAATATAATAAAATTCATTATATTTGTATGTATATAACACTTCTTACCTAGTGTAACTTATAGTATACTTATGCAAAGCATTACAATACATGATGACATTTAAGAAGATAAATGTACGATATCTTTAATACTTTACTCATCTAATTGAATACTTTAGAATATGCTAAATAGTTATATCGATTTTGAAGTGAAAATAGTCTATATAACATAATAAAGAGAGTTTCATAATTCAACATTAATCAGATAAATAACTATTGGAAATGAATTTAATTCCATCACCTGATCGACACTATATCCCATAATCCACTAAACTTATGCACAAATAATTAGTTATTTCATATATTAATGGTACTATGACTTCATAGTGCTCCATTAATGTACATGATATGCAACAAATAGATGATATTGCATATATCGGTTATGTTTCATACATATATAACATTTATCACTAAGTATTGATTAACTCACACAATATAGGAAATTATTGTCATGAAGACAATTCACTTCTCTCGTAGTTATGCCAACTCATTGATTAGCTATTTATCGATGTTGAGTTTCCATTTAGTTAATATATCTCTTTGATGGTTCAAGTTTATTGATCCTCTTATAATATTTACCATTTATATATAATAGAATTGTAGCACACTCGACCCCCCTAAACCATACTTAGGATTGTGGGATGTCAAAATTTCCTCTTTCACTTACAACCTCTTTCCTTGATCTAAGCCTTTAAATGAATTTTCATCCTCAACAACTTCCCAACGATTACAAATATTTTAAAATCAAAGTCTGGGATCAAAAGTTATGATCCTGTGAAGCTTCCAGGTTGATCCACTCATATTCTCTGCCACTTCCATGTGGCATCCATGCCGATCCTCATCATATATACCAACTAAAAACTCAAGCAAGTGTGTGCTGAGTTGGCGATGATGTTCCATTTTACATGCAAAAACCAGAAATAAAGACAAGGCATACCTCGACGGAGACTCAATGTGAGATTTTTCCACTTTGGGCGATCACACTCGACCCAGATCGACAATCCTCATCTATTTGGGCTTGGATATTGACAGTGGATAGTCATCGGAATATCCCATTCAAATGCAAGCCATGCAACCCAAAAACTAACCTTTCGAATGGTTCCTCCTGAACTCCCTACTTCCGACAGATTTAACAACTGCGAATGAGCCAAAATAATAGGTGAGATCTCCACGGTCTTACCGAACTGCATGGTAGTTAACAAACACTTCCACGACCCGACTGATCCAATGGACAGGGTATACAATGATTTACAATCTAGATTCCCTCAATTTTCCCAAACTCCTCAATTCTTAATGAAGCCTCTTGGCCTTGACTTATTTGAAAATCATGATTGAATCAATTGAATTACATATATCCTTTTAGACTAGAAAGGTGGACGACCTTTACTTTGGTTTGATGCACTTGTTTGAAAACATGATACTCTCATCCCATTTTGAATAGAACCTTCTTATATGAAATATTTGAAGAATTCTATAACTAACGATTCTTTGATATGATGGTCCAAATCTCAATAGGTTTTCAAATCTATGCAACGACTAATAGTTCATCAAGGCTCCAACAAGATTTCAATCGAAATAGGTCCATGGTGAAATCGACAACTCATATCTCATTGGTTTGTCCCTATGGAAAATCAATGGATCTCGCCCAATTGGGTTCTCACCTTCATATTTCTCTTTCTCAGGAACACTAACCATGCTAACCTTGGGGACTTTCCGAATTCCACATTTTGACTAGATTAACGGACTAGGTCTCGGGAAAGATCTATGGTCCAAATATTATTTATTTGGCTCCTTGATAGATCCACAAATATCTGCCACTTGAGCTTGTGGACTTGGATCCATCCTATCAGAATCAATGTTAGGCCTATCCTAAGGCATATTCAATTTCTGATCTCGGATGAAGGGTCTAGATTCACTCTTGATTTCATATCTACGATCTGAAATCTTCTGGTCTGATATGCAGGAAAAGAAACATAAAAAATAGACTTCTAAGTCTAGCATGTACTCCTCCATGAATCCAGAAGAGAAACATAGGGGAATAAATTCACTCCCCAAGTGAATAAATTCTTCACCTCTCTCCGATTGTAACAGGGTTTCCATTCAAGGGTTTTCATGCCATCGACCTACACACATATTACAAAAAGGGGTAATACCTACTGACAACATGAAAACAAGGTTTTATATCCTTGAATATTTCCATTTCAAAGCATAACGACATCATAGGTTGATAGGCCCCAATAAACAAGCTACCCACACATGAGAACAAATGAGTATCTTCTCTTTTGGGATTGTGCTCAATAGTTAAACAAACTTCAATCTCAAAGAATCATTTAACATATTCAATTTTTCTTTCAAAAATTAAATTAAAGGATTAACACTCATTTATTAAATGTTTACACAAATGTTGTGAACACTTATTTGTCTCAGAATAATACCCAACCAACCAACTGACTGAGGGTGAAGGCCTTTCCACCCAAATTCTATGGGGAAAGATCCCCCTAATCTAGGTCTAGCGACTAGGCGGAGCCTTGACACCTTAAAAGACAAAAAAACTTATATTCTATCCAAATCCAACAAGAACTAATGATAATTAAGGGAAGGGAGAGAAGATCAAAATGTGTACCTTAAGTCCTTCTGATTGTTGTCGATCCCTTCATGTTGTTGTCCGTCCCAAGATTGAGGCCTCCTAGAAAAGATAGCCTGAAACAACTTTATAGAACAAAATATGACAACATATGCATAACTATCAAAATCATATAAAAGTCTAGATATTCATGAAAATCATTCATAAATGTGAACATAAAGACACACAGATCTGGGACAAGAAGATTTTTCTTTTATTAATAACAAGATTGGAAGTTACAACCTGAATCTTGTTGGTGTTGCTCCATGAACCTCACCTGGGTTCCTCTACTTTGACTCCAAGTGCACTATGCCAAAAATTCTATCCTCACAACCAACATGCCAATGTAGGAAAAATGGATTTTTTGTATAAGGAGGATGGACGGTAGGGAAAGATGAGGATGAACTCAAAGCAAGATGCAAAAAGATTGGAATGCAAGGGAGAAAATTTTGGCAGAGTTCACTTGCCTCTTCTTTCATATATCCAAATGACCCCCCTAGGACCATTTTAATATGGAGAAATGATGGTTATTCGGTTTTCATAAGGGCTACAAGAGGTTAAATGGTTGCACAACCTAAAATAGCCTGTAAACTCCACCGAAAAGTGCAAAATTTATATTTTTTTGCAATTTTTTAGAGTACACACGGGCTTTCAGGTATGCAACTAGTGTATGTACGTAGGATTTTAGGTATGAAACTAGAGTATGTATTCACTCTACATATGTATCAAGGTGTGTACACAATACAAAAATGTGTTTTTTGAGAGGAACTCTAGCAAAAAGGGTTGGCAGATGTGTGAATGAGTAGGCCAACATAAAAAATGGTAGTAGTGGCATTTTGAGTTATAACAGATGCCCCCTAATGTGTGAGTTCATAAGAGTATCTTATGGCCCAAATACATTACAACATCTTTAATAAGGTGGGAAAGCACTAGATTCGAGTATTCCCAAGCAAGTATCTGTGAGCGCGTCATCTGCAATAATATAATAATAATCACTGAGGCATGCATTCCCATTCTCGGGACAAACTAAGCATGGTTTCCAATCAAGTACCGGGGATGATTTTAAGGATGGAAATTTATTTTAAAATGTAGAAACCTTGGTGAATCTTACTAATCCTTCATATGCGAACTATAAAATGTTTGGTGATATTTTTGTAAAAATATTCAAATTTCTAAGGATTTTGTATAGTTTATATAAAATTTTGGCGTTTTTTAAGGTAAAATAATTTTATCCTTTAGAATTTGGGCAAATCATTTTTAGAATGGCAAATATTTTTTTGGGAAAAACCATGGAAAATTAGCCCATTAGTGAAGTTTATCCCCTAAAATCATCTGTGTCAAGTACATTGCAGATCCATGTCATATATAGTAATCATGGTTACATGACCAATGTGTATGCCAATATAACGTGTAGCTGTGAATAATACACAATGGAACTACATCTCAAAATAATTGAAAGATGATAAAGTGTAGATGCATTATTTCCCTTGGTTGGAGATGATAGCTTCATAACTCAAGCAATAGCTTCAAGATATTCAAAACTCATATAGGAGTATAATATGAGTGTAAGATTCACTACTCTGAGGTCTTTGACAAGCCATCGTTGAAATACTGGAGGACCTTGATCATCAGGAACATAACTTCATTTATTCTGAATGTGAACTTGACAGGACTCTAGGGATGGCCAGCTCATGAAGGTCGAGAGACTTATCGCAGAATGGCCAAATTAGGTTGCAAGAATTCCTCTTGGACAAGAGCATGATATATGAAAAGACTCAGGAAACATGTGATTGACTTAATTTTGTAGCACAGGGAGCATAAAAAACTCTCCATATGTTTGGAAGAGTAACCAAATATAGGAGGCCACAACTCTATGTAATGAGAACAACTTCCTAAGGCCATACTAGATCCCAATGCTCATAGAACAAACTCAAGGGTGACTAGATTGCTACCAACAAAAGAGAATGTTTCCATGTCCCCTGTTTTTGGAATATTTGATTTTTTTGTCTTTAACACTTATTTAACGATCTTGAAAAAGAATAAAAGAATGTTATGTTACAAAGGAGGAACGAGTGTCATGGGAAACCAAACTGGTTTGAAGCACATGGAACATATTGATGCTCAGTGCAAGGAGACATGTGTAGGATAAAGACACTCGAGAAAATTTCTCCATGAGTAAGGGTGTCCGATCGCAAAGGAAATAATTCTACAAATATTTCACCTAAGGAATACTCTAAAGGGTCAGTATTAGCAAAATGAAGCCAACATTATGCCAAAGACGCAAGGATGAGACATGCGATGTGATTATAGAATGAAACAATGAGACTCCTTCCATGTAAAGTTTTACGAGCCCAGAGAAGGTAAGATCGATGGTTTTTCACGTTGAGAGAGTCTAAAAACACTAAAATAAGACTCCAAAGTGTTCTTTTTTGTACAGTTAGATCCCCAAGCCCAAAAAAGGATAAAATAATACTTGGGAATACTCTATCGGTGAGACGAATCTTCTGAGGTGCATCTTTTTCATAAGTTGAGTCTCCAAGGTCCTAAAAAGGTTTAAACTTATACTAAGGAGAACCATAGTTCCTTTTTCATAAATTTAGTTTCCCAAGCCCGAGAAAGGGGTAAAATTATATCTGAGAAAACTTGCCTGGTGGGCCGTATCCCCCTAGGTATTTCTTTTTCCTAGTTAATCTATTGGCCTGAAAAAGGGTTAAACTTATGCCAAATAGATGTTCTTTCTGGACCGATTAATGGGTGTGAAAGAAACAAGGTCACTTGGTGATATTTTCTTGTTTAGGGAGTCTGAAAAGGGATTAAAGAAGACTCCATGGGTGTCCTTTTTGTAAATAATCTCCAAGGCCCAAAAAAGAGATAAACCAAAAACAAGGAGAATGGCCCTTTTTCGTAATTTTAGTTCCTCGGGCCTGAAAAGGGATAAAATTATACCTAAGAAACCTCTCCTAGCCAATTCTGACTGAAAAAGGGGTAAACTATCGCTAGACATATGTGCCTTCAAATTTCACTTTGGCGAGCGTGAAGAGAAACAAGATTGCTCAACAATATTTTCAATTTTAGAGAGTTTGAAAAGAACTTAAAGAGAACTCCAAGGGGGCTCCTTTTCATATGTAATCTAAGCAAGGCCAAAAAAGGATAAATAATCTCTCACTGGATTTCACTTTCACAGTATAAATGGGCTTTAAAGGAAACACACCATGGTCTAAGGGAGTCTCATGGGAAAGTCCATGAAAAATGATGAAGAAGAAGGATGAGACCTTCAACACAAAGTCATGGTGGGACTAAAAGGACTCTCGTCCCTATGAAGTACTTCAACATGGGAACCAAAAGACAAATAAGGCTCTAACTAATATTCCCATGGAAGGAAGGCTCTACCACATAAAGTACAACACACTTATCAACAAGGAAGGTTAGTGTCACAATTCAGTGGGGTTGATCCTAAGGATAAATGAACCAGGAAACAAATAATGCAACAATACAAGTAGGGAACATTAAGATCACCTAACCTATATGCCAGTTTTGAGGTCCATACCTGTCATAACAGATCAATACGATGAAAAAATTTCAAAGAAAAAATGTCTCCAAAATCTTGCATATAAGGCCAATAACACTCATCTAGAAGTTAATAAAGCCAATATAGATATAAAATTTGGAAAACAAGAGGTGCTACCGAATACAAAACTTGAAAAAAAAAACATGGATTGTACAATATGGTACAAGGCACCGCACAGCCTTACGACTCATGCATAGTATTGGTTCAAGTAGAGCCCGATGTTAGGCTCTGACCAAGAGTCTCTTCGATAGTCGACCTGGAAATTCTTTCAAAAGGGAAGAAAACACAAACCACGGTGTAAGTATTCCCACGGTATAGAAACAACAGTCATGGTTTCAAGGATAGCCTCATCTGAAGGAAATTCAATATTTGAGAAATAACGTGAACAAAGAGGATTGATAGTCCCAAAGGGAGAAGAAAACTGACCATATTCCATATGATGATGGAGGTTATGGCCAGGACCGACAAAGTCTATTAGCAAAGAATCACAAGCATACGAGCTTGAGGATCTACAAATAACGAGATCAGACTCAAAAGGAAACTCAAGATCACTCATACCAAGAGGAGGGAGAAAGGGATCCCATGCCCCCAACTGATTAATTGTTGAGATGATGTCTCAAGAAGGCAACCATGATTTCACAAGTTCCTTCTTAGAATAAATTGAACATCTTGGATAAGATGCCACATAATTTATCTGTGGCGGGGTAGAGTCTACACGAACACTAGGAACATATAAAGGGGCAGCCTGAACTAACATCGAATTAGGATGATGATTATTAGATTCTAGCTGGTTGATAGTGACAATGATTCCATTGTGAGGGAAATGCATCTCCTGAAAGAGTGTAGACACCACAACATTTATAACATATACATAATCACACTCGAGAAGCATATTGAAATCTAACGGTCCTTGCACCACTATAACATCAAAAATTACAATATTCCCACCTAACGAGATACACAACTGAGGAATAATCACCAAATATTCACTAGGATGTCTGTCAAAATCCAACAACTCATGCGAAGAAAACACAAGCTCGGGAGAACCCAAATCTTTCCAAGCTAAGGATGATAAAATACTTGTGAAGGCTCCTTCATCTACAATACATCGGTAAATGTTTTTTGAATTAAATTCAACCTTATTTGAAAGGGTGCAAAAGAAGGAAGGTGAGGCTCAACAAGGTCATTCAAATCAAAGGAAACCATCCTAGGACTTGGAAGGGGTTTGCTCAAAGTGAGCGAAATGCCCCCTTGTTCTGAAAGTACTGAATTGGAAATGCTAAAAACATAGTTCATAGACACATCACTCCCCATCAGAAGAGTGGGATCAACCTAATATTGCATCAACGCGACCATTGTGGTAGAATAGACACTCTCCAAGGGAAGAGTGGGATCAGCCAAAGATTTCATCGATGCAACCACTTTGGTAGAATCGACCCTCTCTAAGAGAAGAGTGGGATCAATCGAAGATTGCATCAGTGTGACCACTTTGGTAGACTTGACACTCTCCAAGAGAAGAGTGGGATCGACAGAATATTGCATTGACACAACCACTTACTTAACCACTGGATGAATAGGCTACTAGAAAACATGGTATGAAAGTGAATCACCCCCAAAAAGAGGAGTGGGATCAACTGAAGATTGCATCGAAACGACCACTTCATCAACCAAAGGATGACTAGATTGTGGGGAAACCAAAGAAGACTCAGAATCATAAGAGCTTGCAGACATGGAACACAATCTTTGTGCCTCTGGAATGTCAGGGCACAAATGAGTAAGGTGATCTCCCTTGAAAATCTTATAAGGGAACTTAGGCTTACGTCCTATCCATATAGGTTTATCAATAGCATCAATTCCCCCAACATGACTAGCAATGGCTAGTTTCTCATCTCCAACATGATTTGCAGAGGTTGGTGATTGGTCGATAACATGAATTGCAGAGGCTATAGGCCTATCGCCAGTATGACTAGCAATGACTAGACTTTTTCCCCCAGCATAACTTGCAGAGGCTGGGTGTTGGTCTTTAACATGAATTGCAGAGGTTGATGACCTATATCCAACATGACTCATAGAGTTTGGTGATTTCTTCTTCCTATTCTTCCTCTTTCTATTTTGTTTAGACTTATGGTTACTAGTAGCTAGAACTTCACTAGAAAATGTAGAAGGAGATGAACATTGTTAGTATAATCTATATCCCATTGTAGTCTGTAAGAAAAAGGGACAACGAACCTTTCTTCAGGTGCCACAAAAAACTCATGCACCAGCCCCTTCACAAGACAAGGCACCGTCAAAAAACATTTTCCAGATACCAGTGCTACACATATCCTTGGTCATGTAACCTAACTCTTCATGCTCTATATCATTTTCCTCTGTGCAACCATCTAAACCATCGTCAAAAGATAATATACAATTTCATAAATCTTGTTCTGCAATGTAAATAGGGAAATTGTTCGGATTTTGGGGGTCGCTTACTATATATGCTAACCTCGTCTCCCTGTACAACTGAGTAAATTGCCCACCAAACACAAGAATCATGGCATATGTCATATCCAGTTGAAGAGAACCCACCAAATTGACTCCCCATGACCTAGACAATAGTAATTTGTACTTGGGAGGAATATCAGCAATGACCACATCCATCAAGATGCTCTTAACTGGGACCTGTGCCAGGGTGACTACTAAATCCTTTATCATTCCCATACACTTAACTTTTCTCGAATCAAATGAGTAAATATCTCTGTAAGGTCTGGTGATCTGGAGAACCAATCTATCCATAATAATTTTAGGCATCACGTTATGTGAGGCTCCAGAGTCTAGCATGCAATTATGTAGCAGTTGATCGTACATGTTTAAGGTGATATAAAAGGGAGCAACAGTGTCTTTGGCTCCTTCAAATTGTGGACCAAAAGTGATGTTGGGCTTATCATCTTCCAGAAGACTTCGTTGATGAAAGAACATCAACATGATTCCCATGACATAAGGTGCACCAAAGAAAATCATAAGCACCAAAGAAGACATCTCATCATCAGATGAAGATGAAGTTAGTGACAGTGAGACAAAAAGAGTTCTATTCATGGCAGTAAAAGAATCTGAGAAAGAAGACTCTGAAGAAGAATATGAAGAAGCCGAAGAAGAATATGAAGAATTCGAAGAAGAAATTGAAGAAGCAGAAGTTGGCTATTGAGAAGAATTAATGTGTGCCATAGAAGTTATCAGAAGAGAAAAGAAGAAAAACAAGAAACTACAAGAAGAACTAGACAATAAAAAGGATACTCAAAAACTAGAACAAATGATCACAAAATTGAAGGTTCAAATAGAAGAAGATAAAAGAATTAATGAAGCACTCAAAGAAAATCTAAAAGAAAAGGACAAGATCATTGGAAACTTAGAAACAGAGATTGTCACACTAAGAAAGGATATTCAAAAGAAAAATATGCAGAATAGCTCAAAAGTTCTGGATGACATTATCAGTGGTCAAAAATCTCATCTTGACAAGTCCAAACTTAGATACAATCAGACAGAAAAGGGATCAATCTCCAAAACAACAGAGCAAGAAACATATCCAAAAAGTTATGCAGAAACAATCAAAGGGGATAGGAAGATATACAAGGAAGATTACAGGGACACTCCTCCACCAAGAAGATTTAGATTTCAGAATCAACAACAGACAGATAAGCCTCAAGAAGAAGAAGGATTCATAAGAGCACCTCATTTCAGAAGATCTTCAACTCCTAGGTATCAAACTATATTTTTTGTTTTATGTTATGCATGTAATAATTTTGGACATAAATTTGTGAATTGAAAAGCTAACAACAGGAACAATAACAACTTTGAGAGTCATACACAAAGGGGTCATTCAAGAAGACCTAGTGAAACATAGAGAAGAAGTTACAATGGGTTTGAATCTTTGAGAACTGAAGTGGAATGTTACAAATGTAAAAAAATTGGACACGTGGCCAAATATTGCAAAATGACAGTCCTTCCTAAAGAACCTCAACAGAATAACAATAGTCACAGACAGGAACCTCATAAAATGACATGGATAAGAAAGCAATATCAGTATAGAAATGAAGAATGCACAATTTCTCTAACAACTAAGCATAATAAACGCGGTTGGTATCTTGATAAAGGATGTTCAAAACACATGACAGTTGATAGAGACAAGTTTCTTACATTACGAAAGGAAAGATATGGGTCAGTCTCCTTCATAAATGATGATTCAGCCAAAATCATTGGAAAAGGAACAGTCTGAATTGGGAACAAGAATGAAAAGGAAGAAAATGTTCTACTAGTAGAAGATATGAAACATAATCTTCTA
>SNQJ01S0038271.1:31137-56162 GCA_010110895.2 Picea sitchensis | reverse complement strand
TTATTTGGTTTTCAGAAGGGCTACAGGAGGTAAAATGGTTACACAACCTAAAATAGCTCGTAAAATCCTTCAGAAAGTGTGAAATTTATATTTTTTTGAAATTTTTTAGAGTACATATGGGATTTCAGGTATGCAACTAGAATATGTACATCGGATTTTAGGTATGCATATAACATATGTACTCTCTCTGCATATGTATCAAGGTGCGAACACAATACAATTTTTTTTTTTGAGAGGAACTTTAACAAAAAGGGTTGACAGATGTGTTAATGAGTAGGTCAACATCATAAATGCATAGTAGTGGCATTTTGAGTTATAACACCAACCATAGGCCCTGCTACACTTATTCTCTCTAAAACATTCCACCCCAATTATTAACCATTATACCACCAGAGAAACTCATAGGACAGTGTATAAATTATGGGTCTAATCAGGATGCATACTCTCCTTCACTAACCATCATTAGAAGAATTTCCCTTCTACCCTTTCTGGTTCCAGGGACTCCACAAGATTTCCAAATGCCTTCCCAGCCATATTTCCTTTACACAAGGGATTACCTTAAATGATAAATAGTCCCTCAATACCCTCCCCTTACCAATGTCAGTTTCTATGCAACAAGCATCAACTCGTGACCCTCTCAACTCAAGATCAAGTCTAGGAAATTTCTCTGGGTAAGCTTGCTATTTTCCTCACATAAACTTCCTAGTTTTCCTCTATTCCTGCTAGTGTGTGTGTTCATGATCCCTTGCACACGTGCACCCTCTCATGCTATCTCCTCTTCCTTCTGCAACATTCTCTCTTTTCTCGGGTTACTACACTTTCTTCTGTCAAAATATTCTCGGATTCAAGCTCCCAAATTGAAGGGGCACCACTATGGTGTACCTTTGGATTACATTCATAGTTGTCTCAGTCGTTTATGTAGATTTTAACCTTGTACAATTATTTACTGCAAACATATTTTCAGTAAAAGAACATAAAATATCTAGTGGAAAATACACACATTACACAAATATTTTTACCCTGGAAAACCAACATATTCTATATTCATTCACACCTTACATTGTTTACAATACAATATACATATAGGAGCCAAAGACATCCAAAACCATAACCCAATGACCTGTATTAGTCATCAACTCTAATTCCTTAACTGGAAATAAAAAACCATTGCCGAAAAACCACCCAACAATGGACATGAAAATTTAGGCAACACAAAAAACGAGGTAAAAAGGAGAAAAGGAAAAAAGGAGACATGAAAAACAAGGCAAAAATCTAGGCTATTCGTGAAAAGAATATAACACATACCCAACATTATCCCACTTTTTTTTTTCTTTGCATACATGGGGTTACAAGGAAACAATGCCCATAGATCCTCTTCACCAAGAGAACTTCTCAGTGCTCATATATTTTGTTAATGAATCTACAACATTCTTCAAAGTGTCTACCTTCATCAACAACACTTTCTTTTTTTCAATCATGTCTCTCAAAAAGTGATATTGAGCATCAATATGCTTTGTCTTTGAATGATAAGTCGGGTTCTTCGCCAGAAAAATTGCACTCTGAATGTCACAATCTATCCTTACAACTTGTTGTACCAACCCAATACTTGAACAAAATATTTGTAACCATATTTCTTCCTTGCTTGCATGAGTGGTTGTCATGTATTCAACCTCTGTAGTTGAAAGTGCCACTACAGACTGTCTTTTTCTCATCCAACTGATTTCTCCTCCAAACAGGTTAAACACATACCCGCTTATAGATCCCCTACGATCCAAATCTCTTACCTAGTTTGCATCCACAAAACCATGTATATCCAACACTCTTTCCAATCATGGTATTCCTTGGTAGCACAATCCATAGCTAGCAGTTCCATGAAAATACCTGAAAACCCTCTTTATTGTTGTCCAATGCTCCTTCCCTGGTTTTGACATATACCTACTCAAAACTGCCACTGCCTGCGCAATGCCTGATCTAGTACAAACCATTGCATACATCAAATTGCCAACTTCACTCACATATGGAACACAATACATGTCCTCCTCCTCTTCCTGTGTCTTGGGAAACTGATCCGTAGAGAAATTTGCACCAACAAGAATAGGGACTTTTACCAGTTTACATTCCTCCATATTAAACCTTTGCAAAATTGTCTCAACATATTTTCTTTGATTTAACCATAGTTTCCTCTTTTCCCGATCTATTTTAATTTCCATGCCTAAAATGAAATTTGCAGCACCGAGATCCTTCATGTCAAATTTAGAGGACAACTAAGTTTTCACATCTTGGATAATCTTTTTTTTGTTTCCTATCAGCAACATGTTATCCACATACAAGAACAAATAAATCAAATGATCACCAATTAATTTAAAATACACACAAGGATCCTCTTTGCTTCTTGTGAAGGCAAGTCTCATCATATAAGTATCAATTTTTTGATACCACATCCTTGGTGATTGTTTTAAACCATACATGGTTGTTTTTAGCTTGCATACTAGCTCCTTCTTTCCCTTCACAACAAAGCCTTCTGGCTACTTCATATAGGTTTCTTCTTCTAGATCCCCATGTAAGAATATTATCTTCACATCCATATGTTCTACTTCAAAATCAAATGCAACAACAACATATAACAAAAATATAATAGAAGTTACCATGGAAACAAAAGAAAAAATATCATCAAAATCAATTCCCTCAACCTGGGAATAACCCTTTCTTACTAATTGAGCTTTGTATTTCTCCACTTTGCCTTCCACATTAAACTTATTTTTAAATACCCATTTTCTGCCAATGGGATTTCTTCCATTCGACAAATCCACTAGATCCCAAGCCTCATTCTTATACAAGGCTTCCATTTCTTCATACATGGCCTTTTTCTAGAGTTTTCTATCCTTTGAATCCATTGTCTCCCTAACAGTTATAGGATCATCATCAGTAACAGACAAGGAAAAATTTGAATGAAAATAAAGTGGAGTATACCTTTCCGGTTTCCTTCTTTTCCGAACTGATCTCCTTAATACTGGAGTATGAGGATCTTCTTCTTTTGATTCCTATTCTTCTATAGAGTCTGATTCATCATCCTTTAAATCAAACTCTATTTTCTATAGTTCTTCTTTACTTGGTAGGACATCATGTTTTACAACATCTTTTATTTCTCTAAATACCACATCTCGGCTATACACAACCTTCTTAGTTTTTGGGTGCCAAATCTTATAACCTTTAATACCATCTTTATACCCAATAAAGATACACTTTTTCAGCCTTCTCATCTAGCTTACTCCTTTTTTCCTTTGGAACATGAACATAGGCCTCATAGACAAATACCTTGATATGTGTGAGAGAAGGTTTCTTACTAGTACATACCTCTTGTGTACTATTGTCATTCAGTGCTAACAAGCGTGATCTGTTGACTAGGTAACATGTAATATGCACCGTCTCTGCCCATAATTATTTCCCTAACCCATAACCACTGAGCATGCACCTTGCTTTTTCCATCAACGTCCTATTCCTCCTTTCTGCAACTCCATTCTGCTGAGGTGTATATGGAGTAGTCTTATTCCTTTCTATACTGCACTTCTTAGAAAATTCTTCAAATTCATTCCCGCAAAACTCTCAACCATTGTTTGTCCTCAACACCTTAATTATTTTCTCTGTTTGATTCTCAACAAGAGCCTTAAACTATTTAAACCTATAAAAGACTTCATATTTCTTCCTAAGGAAATATATCCAAGTATTCCTCGAGAAGATATCTATAAAATAGACATAGTACACAGATTTTCCCAATGATGGAACCAACACAGGTCCAAACACATCACTATGAACTAGCTGTAAAATTCTTTCTTCCCTCATTGCACCAGAGGGGAATCTTACCTGATTATGGTTCCCATATACACAATGTTCACAAAAATCAAAATCCAGAGATCAGTTAGATACACCTTCAACCATACCTTTACCATGTACATGAGAAAACCCTTCTCTCCGATATGCCCAAGTCTTTGATGCCACAATATAACCTTTTCTCCAGAGAATGTAGGATTTCTTTCTTCTTCAACTCCAATATAAAGAACAATGGAAATATTACACCCATCACTAATAGTGATTCCTTTCATATTATACAAAGTTCCAAACCAAAATCCCTTCAACAACACCATTGCTCCTTGAACCATCTTGCAGGTTTCATTTTCAATATTGTTTTTACTCCTACATAGTCCATTTTTCTTACAAAAATCAAATTTTTGGCCAATCTTGGGATGTGAAGAACACCAAGTAATGTTCTAATCCTTCCATCTATGAGCCTCAACTTGAAATTTCCTCGTCCTATGATTATGGTTGTCGAGTCATTACCGAGGAAAACATTACCTCCATCATACTTTTCATATTCACAGAACCACTCCCTATGGAGAGTCATATGAAATGATGCACCTGAGTCAACCAACCATGCCTCATGATCTATATGTGTGCTTGAAGAATCCAAGTACACATCCCCTCCTTCTTCCTTGGAAGTTTTTTCTTCTATAGAAGGATATTCTTTAGATCCTTCTTTTTATCAACTTTGGATCTACACTACTTCTTGTAGTGCCCTTCTTTTCCACATCTCCAACATACCTTTACAAAAATTTTGGGAGATTTATATCTAGCCTTAGAATTAGATCTCCCTCTTGAGGACTTAGATACATTTCTCTCCTGGGAGCTTCCTCTTGCAAATAATGCATTTGTGCTCTATCCTTCCATGTTCTTCCACCTCATCTCCTTTGAAAACAAGGATGAGACCACTTCATCAAACTTCAAGGCAGTTGTATTACTACCTATGTCCACAACCAGACTATCCCATGAGTCTAGTAAAGAGCACAATAAACTGATACATTTATCTTCATCTGAAATTTTAATCTCAACAGATACTAACTGACTTACCACAATATTGAAGGCATTCAAATGCTATGCCACCGAGTCTCCATCTCTCATCCTCAGGTTATACAACTTCATTCTTAGGAATAGTTTATTTACTAGGGACTTAGATTGATACAACTTCCCCAACTTATCCCATAAATCCTTGGTCGTAGCTTCCTCTAACACATTCAATAATATTGAATCTAAGAGACACAGTCATATTGTGCTCTTCTCCTTCCGATCCAAATTTTTCCAGTAATCTGTTGAAGTTCTTGTAGGTGTAGTACCTAGATCCACTGTGATCCACTGATCTCTATCCACCAATAGATATTCCATCTTGAGCTTCCACAACTCAAAAATTTTCCCATTAAAATTATTGATCTACATTTTCAAATTGCTTTCCATTTCTCTTCACATGAAGAATCAATACCGCGGATCTCCCACTGTAACAAGGCTTATCATAGTCCCAAGCCAAACCCTTGACAACAAAAGCATCCCCCGGAAGCAAATAATTGCTCTGATATGTAGAATTTGAACCTGTACAATTATTTACTGTAAACAATGTTTTAGTAAAAGAACATAAAATATATAATGGAAAATACACACATTACACATAGATTTTTCCACTTGAAATCCAAACCAGGTGTTACACATTATTTTGGTCACTCTGATGATGACCCTACATGCATGTGTTCAGGCTTCCAAAAAAATATTTTACATGAGGAAAATGACTAAGTTCTTCCCCTACAAGGCATATTTTAGAATGACACTGCAGGCTGACAGTGGTACACATGCAGAAATCCTTGATTTCCACAGGCTTCTCTATGCCCGGCTTGCAGGATTTCTGCATGCTACTATATAGGAAGGGCGCGATGGCGTTTGAAGCTAAGAAAAGGAAGAAGTTTCTAGAATTTTCTAGAAGGAAAATCTTCTAGAATGTGAGGTGGCGTCCATATGGTTTTGATCTTACTGGCTTCTCTAATTTTGTGGGATCACCCTCATCCTTGTAACCACTTCACCATCTCCTATATAATGATGGATTTATCATGGAAAAGGTTAAGAAATATTGAGCAAAGAATTACTGAAAGAATAGGCTGAAGACTGTGTGAAGAATCCTGATACAACTAATGCTTGGGGCCTCCATTTGTCCTTCAAGATTTATGGACCATCTTCATACAAATTCAAAGCAAGTGTATGTGTGTGTTGGAACAAAGGACCATTGAAAGGGAACTTGTGACATCAAGGCAATTTGGTTGTATCTTCCACTTTTACTTAATATGATACGGTGACATGTTTCTTTCCCATAAAATTGCTAGCGTTTTATTACATGACTCCTTGATCACATGTTTAGGTTTCTATTGAATCTACAATTATTGCTTTCACTTTGGTCGGTTTGTGTCATTACAAATCTGATCTCACAAGAGTATCGGAGTGAAGTGGGGAAAACATGGATATAATGAAGCAATATCTAAAGGTATGTCATTCATTCCTTCTTTGGTAGCAAATTCAATGGTATCAACTTAGGGAAACCGTCATGTCATATCTTGTTCTGTTCTAGATCTAGGTGGATCTAGGGAGATTAGTTTATGTCCACATTCACCGATTTATCCAATAACACCGGGAAAATCAACATAATCTATATTCATTCACACCTTACACTGTTTACAATACAATATACATATAGAAGCCAGTGACATTCAAAAACCTAACCCAATGACTTGGATTAGTCAACAACCCTAATTCATTAACCGGAAATAGAAAACCATCGACGAAAAACCATGTGCTGAAAAACCACCCAACAATGGACATGAAAAACGAGGAAAGAAGGTGACACATTTCTCGAGGAAAAAAACAATTCTTGGGGATGCTACACCCAAACCCCCGCGTAGGGGGGCTATCACCCCCCTGCGCACCCTGTTATCACCTGCTAATTTGTATTATTTTTTCCCAAAGCGCCTTGTCCTTGTGCTATTTTTCCACTTAGATTTTAAAATTTTTTCACCAGCTCCATCAAGATCCCATCACCTAAATCCTTCACTCAACTAATCATCCAAAATAGTCATGTCCTCCATGAGTCAAAAATTTGGCGAATATCCCAAACCTATATCTAGCCTTAACTCTTATCTAAGTCCCTTAGTTCCATCACTTCATTCATTTTTACCCTTATTTTCATATTCTCGTTGAAAATAAAAAATATTCCTTTTATTAAGCACCCTTATCCTATCCCCAAAGTCATGTGTTAAGCCTCATATTCCCAAAGTCCTTAGAAAATAGAAAAAAGGGTTTATTATTTTTAATATAAATATTTTTATATTAATATTTAATCCAATATTTAATTTATGGAATCATGTCAAATCATGGGCACGAATCTCAATTTTTAATGGGGAAAAGTCAAAGGTTGGATGGAGGGCACACATACATATCGGGGATTGAAGCAACAAGGAGGTTAATTATGTGAAGGTGGACTGAGGAAAACTACCCTGGTTTCTTTTGTGGACACGTGTTTTTATGCGGAGCATATTGGGGGTAAAAGAAGTTTGGATTAAACCACTCTAGCCCAAGCCTGATGTAATAAATGCACCATTTATCATATGTTTAATGTGCAACATTTTCCAAGAATGCATTTCAACAACAATTATGAAATTTCTAATAAATGAAATTCCTCCTCACATTGAAAAGGTTTTACGGAGGTAATATTTATGTTTTACAAATTAAAGACATTAATGTTTATTTCCATGCAAAAGATTTAAATGGGAAGATGCACATGAATGAAGACTTGGATAATTATTTATCCAAATATTTTCAGAAGTAAAAGAAGAAGATAAAAAATATTTTACCAAAGACGACAAACTAGAAAAAACACACAGTAAATGTTTTTCCATAGTTAAACCGTAAATTGGAAAAACATTACACAGTAAATGTTTTTCACAAGGAAATAGTAACAGTAAATGTTTTTTTACAGTGAAATGGTGAATTGGGCCAAACAATAAATGGTTTTAAAAACCACGGGCATGAATTAAATTATGGAAATTTAATTCTACAGGATAGAAAAATATTTGGGAATTATTTTATTCAAATATATTATTCCCAAATATTTAATGAGAATATGGATAAATGAAATTATATTTGAAATAGTATAAGTGACATTTAAAAGAGAACGTGACAGAGGAAGGAGATGGAGCGTCAGAGGAATCTGCAGGGATCATGAAACTTTTTTTTTGGAAAATGTCATTTGTAATCATTGTATAAGCTGTAACGTTTCATTTCAGTTATTGTAACTGGTTGCACACTAAAGGAACTCGAATTGTATAAGTATTAGAGGTCCTGAGTGTATTAATGATGGACAGAAGTGCAAGGGCACAATTCTGGTTGTTCTGAACTCTATTGTAATTTTATGGGGCTGGATTGAATACATATGCAGAAGCTTTGAAGTTTCTATGAAAATATTCTAATGGTGGTGATATGAGTTTTGTCTTCCCTCATTGTATGTATTTCCTGTGTTTATTTAATTCCATTTACATTGTCTTCTGTTTGAATTGGATAGTTAAAAGCCCATAATTCATCTCTTGATGCTCTCGGTTGGAATAATTTAAACTGTGTATTTCTTCCTAACTAATTCATAATTCATTTTATTAATGCTCTGATGCAGTTAATTGTTTTTCCCCTTTCCTCTTACACTCTGCAAATCTCTTTTTACAACTTAGATTCATTGCCTCATTTATCCTTTATCCTCTAGAGAGTTCTATTGGCCAGCCAATGTTTTCATTCATTTTTAGAAATTTTGACTCCATAGCCCCGAGTGTCCCTCCACTTCTTAGCCAACAACTTTATAAAAAAAACCCAAAACAAGCCAAATCTAGCCACCAATTTCCAAATAAATATCAAGTGACATGAGAGAGCCCTCTCTGAGTTGAGCAGGCTAGTGCCTCAGCTCTAAAGTTGGTTGAAAAAGTTACCTCTATCGTTTGTCTATTCAACTGAACAAATTTATAGAGTGCTAACATTATGGCGTCATTGCCGGGGACGAAATTGAAAAATTTTCCCTGGGAAAGAACAACATGGTTGAGTTCTAAGGTCTGATAGCAACAGACACTTAGGCACGTATTGGCTGTATTCCTTCTCTAGTGATTCCACACATCAAAAAATCAGTTTTAAGGTGATTCCACTGGTAGAAGAATCCAAAAATTTAAATTTTCACAGGCGACTCCACTCTCAATGCAGAATCCAACTTCCAAAACATCATTGGCGACTCCATTGTCCAAATATGAGTTCAATATCTACAAGGTATGCTCCAATGAATCGATCTCATATTCCTGTCTTTCCAAATCGTATTCCTCACATAAATTAGCAAAAATATTTGCCTAAATTCGAAGATGGGAAAGGAAATGATGCTACCTTGCACTTGATTAGATTTCACATGCACATATGTAAGTTGGGGGTTGAATTTAATGAGGATTGTTTGATGAAAATTTTTATGGCTACTTTGGAGGGGAAAGCAAGATTATGGTATGAAGGTTTAAAACTAGGCAGCTTATACTCTCTTAAAGATTTCCATATAACATTCTTTAAGCATTATGGAGAATCTAATCCTTCATCCTTGGTGTTTGAAGATTGTTGTGAATTTTGTGAACATTTCATTAAGTACCTTGAAAATGTTTTTGGTGATGAAGAGTGTATGAATGATGAAATCATAGAAGCCCTTTATGAATATTCGGCCCAACAACAAAAAGTAGCCCCTCCTTTGGTTGAAGATGAAGTTGATCAAAAAAATGTTGTTAAAAGTCATTTTCCTTCTCCTGAACTTGATGGAGATATTCAACAAGATTTCCAGTAAGACAAAGTGTTTCAAAGTTGTCTTTATTCCCCTATGAATGATGTGGTCGTTCAAATTCTAAGTGGCCTAGACACGGATGAGGATTATGAAACTGCATCTATGGAAACTTCAAGCAATGAACAAATGAATGACATAGAGTTTCAGGAAAGCAACAAAACAATATATGCCACTTTCCAATCAGAAATACAGAAATATAATGGAGAGGCATTTGTTTTACTTGATTCATTTGAAAACCATGGTTTTGAAAATACATCCATGGGAAATCTAGACTGTGAAATAGTTCATGATGTTAACTTTTCACATTTACAAGAAGGTTATGAACAAGAATTTGTTTCCATTCATTCATTTGAAAGTCAAAATGACAGTCCTCAAGAAAATTTCTAGAAGGTTAATAAAATCAAATCAGAATTGTTTGATGAACAAGAGGATATCCTTGATGTACATAATATGGTTGTCATATTTGAAGATGTTCAAGAATGTATGAATATTTTTGTTGATATGCATGGAAGACTAGACAAACCTATTGCTTCCATTTCATTTGAAAATGTTCTCAGAACTGAATAAATAAAGCAAGAGAAACAAACACTTATGAAAGAGGCTTGTCTTTCTATTTTTTCTCATCAAGAAGAAATGGTTTTTCATGGTTTTCAAGATCTTGTGGCCATCCTATTGCAGTATTCAATGAAGGAGGAGTTTGTTTCATTCATAAGTTCAAGTTTTGGATTCAACTTGTGTTTTCAGGTGCCATCTTTTACATTTGTTTGTCTGCTTAAAAAATATGTGATCAGAGAAAAATCGGGAAGCCAATTGCTTGATTGGTTGCATTGGCACTTTAGCATCACTTGATTGAGTATTCATTTCAAAAATTTTAGAGTAGATAGGAGTATGTAAATAATCTTGTTGGTCAAGATTTTTTCAGTTTGGATTTCCAGTAGTGTGTATAGTCAGATTTTAGCAGTGTATTCAGTGTTCAGTATCCAGTTGAGAGCAGTGTGCAGAGATTGGTTTTCAGGAGACACTGGTAATAGGTCAGAGTAGGGTACACACACATGTTTTGGGAGAATCCCAATGGACCAGGAACGTGGTATAATGTTCTTTTCTACCTCACAGGGAGGATATCATCCTCAATAGGAGCCTATGTTATCACCTACTAATTTGTATTAATTTTTCCCAAAGCGTCTTGTCCTTATGTTATTTTTCCACTCATATTTTCAAATTTTTTCACTAGCTCCGTCAAGCTCCCATCACCTAAATACTTCACTCAAATAATCATCCAAAATAGTCATGTCCTCCATGATTCAAAAATTTGGCGAATATCCCAAACCTATACCTATCCTTAACGCTTATCTAAGTCCCTTAGTTCCATCACTTCATTCATTTTTACCCTCATTTTCATATTCCCGTTGAAAATAAAAAATATTCCTTTTATTAAGCACCCTTATCCTATCCACAAAGTCATGTGTTAAGCCTCATATGCCCAAAGTCCTTAGAAAATAGAAAAAAAGGTTTATTATTATTAATATAAATATTTTTATATTAATATTTAATCCAATATTAAATTTATGGAATCACATCAAATCATGGGCACAAATCTCAATTTATAATGGGGAAAAGTCAAAGGTTGGATGGAGGGCTCACATACATATCGGGGATTTAAGTAACGAGGTTAATTATGTGAAGGAGGATCGGGGAAAACTACCTTGGTTTCTTTCGTGGACACGTGTTTTTACATGGAGCATATCGGGGGTAAAAGCAGTTTGGATTAAACCACTCCAGCCCAAGCCCGATGTAATAAATGAACCATTTATCATATGTTTAATGTGCGACATTTTCTAGGAATTCATTTCAACAACAATTATGGAATTTCTAATAAATGAAATTATTAGAAATTCCTCCTCACGGTGAAAAGGTTTTACGGAGGTAAGATTTAAGTTTTACAAATTAAAGACATTAATGTTTATTTCCATGCAAAAGATTTAAATGGGAAGATGCAGAATTGGATAATTCGTTATCCAAATATTTACAGAAGTAAAAGAAGAAGATAAAAGGTATTTTACGAAAGACGGTAAACTGGAAAAAACACACAATAAATGTTTTTCCACAATGAAATAGTAAATTGGAAAAACATTACATAGTAAATGTTTTTCATAGGGAAATAATAACAATAAATGTTTTTTACACTGAAATGGTGAATTGGGCCAAACAATAAATGATTTTAAAAACCACCGTCATGAATTAAATTATGGATAGAAAATTATTTGGGAATTATTTTATTCAAATATATTATTCCCAAATATTTAATGAGAATATGGATAAATGCAATTATATTTGAAAGAGTATAAGTGACATTTCAAAGAGAACGTGGCAGAGGAAGGAGCTGGAGCGTCCGAGGAATCTGCAAGGATCATGAAACATTTTTTCTGGAAAATGTCATTTGTAATCATTGTAGAAGCTGTAACGTTTCATTTCAGTTATTGTAACTGGTTGCACACTGAAGGATCTCAAATTGTATAAGTATTAGAGGTTTTGAGTGTATTAACGATGGGCAGAAGTGCAAGGGCACAATTGTGGTTGTTCTGAACTCTATTGTAATTTTTTGGGGTTGAATTGAATACATATGCAAAAGCTTTGAAGTATCTATGAAAATATTCTAATGGTGGTGATATGAGTTTTGTCTTCCCTCATTGTATGTATTTCCCATGTTTCTTTAATTCAATTTACATTGTCTTCTATTTGAATTGGATAGTTAAAAGCCCATAATTCATCTCTTGATGCTCTCAGCTTAAACAATTTAAACTATGTGTATTTATTCCTAATTAATTCATAATTCATTTTATTAATGCTCTGATGCAATTACTTGTTTTTCCCCTTTCCTCTTACTCTTTGAAAATCTCAATTTACAACTCAGATTCATTGCCTCATTTAGCCTTTGTCCTCTGGAGAGTTCTATTGGCCAACCAATGTTTTCATTCATTTTCAGAAATTTTGACTCCATAGCCCTGAGTGTCCCTCCACTTCTTAGCCAACAACTTTATAAAAAAAACCCAAAACAAACCAAATATAACCACCAATTTCCAAAGAAATATCAAGTGACACAAGAGAGCCCTCTCTAAGTTGAGAAGGCTAGTGCCTCAGCTCTAAAAATGGTTGAAATAGTTACCTTTGTTGTTTTTCTATTCAGTTGGACAGATTTACAAAGTGCTAACACACCTGACACAACATAACAAACCCTAGAGTTACTCGTGCAAAGAATATAACACATACCCAACAATGTCATGCATACATTTCTGAAGGTAGTATTAACTCCTTCAACCACCAGGTCAAGTCTCGTTAACTATTTTATTATGTGTAAAGAAAGAGAAAATACTTCCAAATATGTGGTCATCAATAAATTATCATGTGAAGGTTAAATTTATTTTAGAAAACAAGTAATCCCCAATTCCCCCTCACTAGTTTTCTCCCATGGTATCATGGCCAGTACTTCAAGGCTTCCCTTTTAGTTATCTTGTTTGGAATTTTCATTTAACATAAAACACGATTACATTGTCAATTAGTTACAATTATTAAGTCTTAATCATAATTATAGACTTGGGGAAAAACGTGGTGTTACATTCCTGTCCCCCTTAAAGAAACACCGTCCTCAGCGTTTTACCACCGTATACACAACTTTATACGAAAAAAAATGGGTATGCCTCTTTCATGGAATCCTCTAATTCTGATGTCACCTCATCTTCTCCAAAGTGCTTCCATTGCACATTGACCTACATGATGGATTAATTCCAGAGTAATGTCTCTCTCCTATCCAATATGCGTTGAGGATCAGACTAGAACTCTCCTTCTGGCTCCACCTATATCACAATCCAATCAATAAAATGATTAGAATCATGGATATATTTGTTAACATATATACATGGAACACATTATGATCTCTAACAGTGGGAGGTAGAGCAAGTCAATATGCCACCAACCCCACTCTTTATAGGACTTCAAACGATCGACAATAGCGGGGTGCCAACTTGGTGCAAGTTCCCATTCTCATGTAGCTCCTCTTGGGATTAAACCTGATATACACATGATCTCCCACCTTGAGCTCTTTATGAGTTCTTTTGTTGTCAACATAACTCTTCTTCCTATCTTGAGCTACTTTCAAATTTTGCTTAATAATGACTACTTCATGTTCCATCTCCTTCAATATCTCAAGTCCAAGTATGATCTTGTCTACCAAATTATCCCAACTAATTTGAATTATGCACTTTATACCATAAAAAGCCTCAATGGGCTCATTCTTAGTGACTCTTGATAGCCATTGTCGTAGGAAAATTCCATCAAGAGTAGATAATATTCCCACTTCTTGGGATAGTGCATAACATGCGTCCTCAACATATCTTCCAACACTCTATTCAAGCTTGGAGATTGACAATGGATATTTGGTCAAACTATCTCGTTCAGGATGCAATCCATGCAAACCCAACAACAACCTTCTGAACAATTCCTACCGAATCCCCTACTTCCGACAAATCTAATGATTGTGAATGAGCCAAAACAATAGGTGGGATCTCTGCAATATTACTAAACCACATGGTAGTTAATAGACACTTCCATGGGATGAAAGATCCAATGGATAGGGACTACAATGATCTATGGTCCAAATTTACTCAATGTTCAAAAACTCCTTAGTTCTTAATGAAGCCTCTTGGCCCCGACTGATATGATGGTCACGATTGAATCAGTTGGATGATCCAGATCCTTTTGGACTAGAAAAAGAAACATAAAAGAGAAGACTTCTAAGTCCAACATGGAATCTACCATGACTTTGGAATAGAAACACAAAGGAAGAAATTCACTCCCCGTGTGAATAAACTCTTAGCCTCTCTCCCACTGTTGAAAGGTTTCCATTCAAGGTTTTTTAGGCCATTGACCCACACACATATTACAAAAGGAGGAGGGGGGTAATACCTGCTAACAACCCCCAAAAAATGTTTTATATCCTGAGATTTCCATTTCAAAGCACAGAGACTTCATAGAGTCACAGGCCCCCAAAAATGAGCTACCCACGCCTGAGAACAAATGGGTATATTCTCTTTTTGGATTATTCTCAATAGTTAAACAAACTTTAGTCTCAAACCATCATTCAACATATTCAATTTTATTTTCAAAAATCAAAAGACAAGGATTAACATTCATTTATAAAATGTTTACACAAACATTGTGAAAACCTTTTCGTCTCAAAATAATAGCCAACCAACCAATTGATTGAGGGTGAAGGCCTATCCATTGAATTGTATACCATGCTACATTGATGCTCTCTACAACATGCCACCCTTGTGCCAAGCCATGATACCATTGGAAAAACTCATAGGATAGCGTACATATTTTGGGTCTAATCATGAAGGCTACTCTTCTTTACTAACCAACATAAGCAACAATTACCTTCTAACGTTTCTAATTCCAGGGCCTCCACGAGCTTCAAAGACGCCTTCCCTGTCAGATTTACTCTACACAAGGGAGTCCCTTCACTGATAAATATATCCTTAGTTCCCTCCACTTAATAGTGTTGGTTTATGTCCAGAAAGCATCAAATCACGACCCTCTCAACTCAAGATTGGGCCTAGGAAATTTCCCTACTTGTTACACATTATTTCCGTCATCCCTATGACCATTAATGATGTAAACCTATCTGTTATCTTCAGAGGGATCAGTGGCCCAAATTCCTGAAGAAAGAAGGCAGAAGAACTTTGCCTGAGAGAAGAAGTTGTATTTTCCTTTGTAAAAACCCTATTAAGGAAGATCGTCACAGGATACACTATACACAGGGTGCGACAATGCCTGATCATCGCACTCTTCTCTAAAGCTAGGTTGCGACTTCTCTGCAGGTTGCCCTATGGCTAGGGTGCAACGATTTTCATACGTGGGAAAAATGAGCATCTTATCGATGCTTCTAGAAGGAGAATCTTCTATGGTGAGGTGGCCTCCGAACGGTTTGGATCTTACTCGCTTTCATGATTTAGTGGGATCATCCTAACCTCCTCACCTTATCATCTTCAGCTTATAACAGGAGAAGAGCTCTCATGGAGAAAGTTAGCTTGATTGGGTTTGAGTAATTTTTGTAGTTTGGAGTTTTTGGAGGTTGTATATTGGCTTTGAGCTTTTCTTTGTCAAGATAGATTGTTGATCTCAGAATCCTTGGAGCAGAAGTGTGTGGGAAGCAAGGAACTATTGGAAGGGACCTTGCAACAATAAGGCTTTTGGTTGTATCTTCCACTTTTATTTAATATAATGCAATGGCATGTTTCTTTCCCATAAAACAATTCCCATTTTATTGTATGATTCCTTGATCATGTGCATAAGTTTTCATTGAGTATACCATTGTTGCTTTCACTTTGGTTGGCTTGTGTTTTCTTGTAGATCTGATATCACAGGAGTACTGGAGTAGAGCTAGGATGACAAAGACAAGAGGAAGCGATATTTAAATGGTATGTCGCCTATATTTTATTTGATAGTAAACTCAATGATTAGAGATTAAGGAAAGCATCATGTCATGTTCTATTTTGTTATAGATCTAGGTGGATCTAGGGATATTTCTTTATGTTCTCATTTACCGATAAGTCCCATAACAAAATTGGCGACCATACTGGGGAACATATTGTTTTCCTAGTTTATATTTATTTCTTACTTTGATTGGTTGGGTTTTTTTTTCTAAGTCACTGGGAGATCCATCTTGACTCTCTGATTGTTAAACTTCACTGGAAAAATCTTGATGTTTTTTATTTTTTCCATTTTTTCCTTTGATTGTTGCACCCTGCCTTGAGGGACAGTGTGACGATCCAGGATCGATGCACCCTGCCTTTTTGACATAGTGCGGCGACACCACATTGTATTTGTTTTCTAGCCTGGGATGACCTGGGATCGTTGCTCTGTGTTGGTCTTACAACCTACAACGATTTGGGAAATTTTTATCTTTTGGTGGTTTGTTGGGTCTGTTTACAGTCTACTTGACAACTTTCAATCTACTTTTAGCCATATTTTCTTTGTTTTAGCTTGTTTTCTTTTGAAATATTTGGTCTCTTGCTTTGAGTGTCTTTTAGTTACAAAGAATTGTTTTTTCTTTATAATTGTTTAGTGAAAGAACACTTCTTTTTCTCAATAGGTCGTGTTAAAAGAGAAAAATTGTTTGGGTTGCTTTGTTTTATAGATATTTGCTATTGATTTTAGCTATCTTTGAAACAAAAAGTTTTATTTCTTGCTTTGCATTAGATTGGGGGCATCCTTGTATTTGAAGTAGCGAAATTGCATGATTTTTGGCATTTTTGGTCTTGAAATCTTAAAAACAATCCCCTTCATGGCCGAGGGGGGCCAAGAATCGTGTATTGGTGTACAATCTCTTTTTCTCATTTCTTGAGAACCTTGATATTTATGAGTTTAATAAAATTTTGGGACATTATGCATATGGGAATGATAAATGTTTTCTCCTTCTCGTAATATAGCTTTATTCGAAGTGAAATATTTGCATTCTCATTTCTTTGCATTGTTTAGAGACGGTCAAAAAATCATTTAGTCCACACCATTTTCCTCTTGAGTAACAACAACCTTAAAATAAAGAACTTATAAAAATTGATTAGACATTTTTATATTTTCTGGTAGCAAACCTACATTAGATTAGTTGTAGGGCTTTGGAATAGGTGTGAAATATAACTTTCCAAAGCTGCAAACAAACATAGAATCTTGTGATAGGGAGAGTTTAAATCCACTTGCTACATTTTGTCTTGGGAAACCCTTCTCACATAAGGGCCAATCACGAGGTCACATTAGGATCGGAAGAGTTACTCACCCTGCTTTTTTGGTATTAGTGTAGATATTGCACGTATTATTAGGGGTCACTTGACTAGAGTATACCCACGTTTATGTGTGGGAGCTCCTCAGGTTGATTTCGGGCTAGATACCCTGCCTTTGCACGTGGATCAAACTGTCGATTGTTTCCCCAGGAATCATTGTTGTAATTGGTAACCTTTGTGGCATATATATTTAAGGTATTTACGTGAGGTGACCGTGGAGGGGAAAGTCTTCACGGTACCTGGAATCGACGTTGGCCAAAATCACTCAAGCTCCTTGGAGGGTCTACCCACGTTTATGTGTGGGAGCTTGCACTAAGGTGTAAGTCTGTTAAGAAGGTCGTCAACGTAACTTTTCCACTCGCTCTATGTCAACCCCTTCTTACATTGTTCCTGCAACGTTGGATTTCATCGCCAACTAGTGAGTTCATTGTGAGAAGGTTTTATTTGCTTTCTTGCTTACTATATTTTTAGCGTGTGCTGCTTGTTTTCCCTAGTAGACTCTAGGTTGGATATTTATTTAATGGTGTCAGTTCCCATAATGACCAATGAGGGAACCCCTTTGCCAAGGGAACCTTTTTTTTTTCCTTCTTACGGAAACGTTGGTCCTCCTCACATCGCTAATTTGAGCCTTCCAGGTCTCATGATTGGATTGCCAGTGTGGTTGTTTTCCACTCAAGTAATCCAAAATGAAGTAAGTGCTTTGGTTGTAATCACTTCCCCCCAAGAACATCAACCTCATGTTGATCCTTCACCTTCTTCACCAGTAAGATATTCTTCACCGAGTGAAAGCTCTGATGCTAGTAACTCGATGGATAAGAAGAAGAAGAAAAATAAACAAGGGTCCAAACTTCCAACCGTTGTCGGACATGTTGGAAAACCACCAATTACAGATAATCATGCTAGAAGTGTTGATGATGCCAATATCACCCAAAAAACCTGTAAGCCCAAGTAACCTTGCAGGATTTGTAAGGGTAGCGATCTTCTTAAGGATTGCCTTGGTCTATCCAAGGTTATAGAAGCATGGTCTACACACCCTCACCAACCCATGTCATCAGCCTCTGAACAACATGTTGATGACCTCACGTCAACTAGTCAAGATACCGTTGGGAAGAAGAAAAGTAGATTCAAGTTCCCATGCATGTTATGCAAAGGCAGTCATCTAACTCACCTTTTCCCTCATATGGATGAAGCCTCGAAATTACTGGAAGACATGACTATTTCCCAGCCTCAACTTCCAGCTGCTTATCACAAGCTTACTCTCGACGCACCTGTAGTTGATGGAATGATCAATCCAGTCCCTTCATCGGTCAATCTGGTTGATCAGGTAGTCAATCTGGTCACATCCTTAGTTGAACTAGTTGAAAAATTGGTTGATCCAATATCATCCTCGGTTGATCCCACTCTCCCTCTAGAGAGTGTCACCCAAGCGGTTGATCCATTTCCACCCATTGACCCCATTCTCCCCTTGGAGAATGAAACCCAAGTGGTCGATTTGATCTCGTCATTGGTCGATCCTACTCTCCCACTCGAGAGTAACCCTGATACTCCCCACGTTTTTCTCGTTGATACAGAATCTACCGTAATGGGGGGAATTCCCACTTCTCCTGTGGAACCCCCTCCAAGTAATGAGGCCATCCTTTTCGATTGGGGTGAGCTAAATGGACCTTGTCTTCCCTCTCACATTCCTTTCAAGATTACAATAGAGGTTTGTGGTCGGGACATTCCTCAGACACTAATAGACGAAGGTTCATCCGTTAGTATTTTGTCCTCTATTTCTTGGCAAGATTTGGGTTATCCTTAGATTGTGTCGGTTACGCAGAATCTGGTAGCGTTTAACAGAACAAATGGTCACCCTTTAGGAGTCCTTTCTCAGTTTCCCATAACTTTGGGAGGGAAAATTGTCTTTATTGATGTTATGGTAGTCCAAGACCCCTTGGATTTCGATTTACTCCTTGGGTGAGATTACGTCTATGCCATGAAATCTATCGTTTCCACTCTTTTTTGTGTGATATCTTTCCCTCACGATGGAAGAATTGTGACTATTGATTAACTTTCGTTCATTGGCCCTGACTTGACCATCAACTCAATGACCTCCCTAAACAATTATTGTATGCAGACGGTATCACCCCTACCACAAGTCAATTATGTGGCGTTGTTTTGCATGCCTTCAATTGTTGATGTAGATGATCCTCTCATTGTACGCTCAATATCTTATGACTTGGATGCGATAGTTGACATGGTGATTTCTTCGGTAGGGCTATTTGAGCCTGACCTCCTTACCCCTATTGCGACCCTCGACATGTGTTCCTTCCAAATTGTGTTTCTTCCATCAAGTGAAGATCTCTTGGAGGCCATGATCGATTTTTGTACCTTGACATGGTGTCCTTCCAGAGCACTGCCCTCTTGGAAGCTGTTATCAAGAAGAGAGTTGTTGAGCATGGTTTTATGATTTCAAGCTCATTAAAAAATGAAACCAGCCTTGAGCATGATTTTCTGATTTCAAGCTCATTAAAAAATGAAACCAACTTTGAGCATGATTTTCTGATTTCAATCTCATTAAAAAATGAAACTAGCTTTGAGCATGGTTTTCTGATTTCAAGCTCATTACAAAATGAAACCAACCTTGAGCATGATTTTCTGATTTCAAGCTCATTAAAAAATGAAACCATCTTTGAGCATGATTTTCTTATTTCAAGCTAATTAAAAACTGAAACTAGCTTTGAGCATGGTTTTCTGATTTCAAGCTCATTAAAAAATGAAACCAACTTTGAGCATGGTTTTCGGCTTTCAATCTCGTTAAAAAATGAAACCAGTTGTGAGGATAGTATTGCATCCCGATGGAAAACTTGTTAAAAAATGAAACAAATATTACGATCATAGTTCTTGTTTCTGTGTCAAGATCATTAAAAAATGAAATAGAGGTCCGAGGATTGAACCTAGATTCACGAGCATAGTTCTTGTTCCTGTGTCAAGCTCGTTAAAAAATGAAATAGTTTCCCCCCTCTTCGATTGAGTCAAGTACTTAGTTATGTATAGTATTTGAAGATTATTTTCATCCTCCTGTGATGTTGGATGAACCGAAGCTTGGCGGGGAAACGCTTCCAGCCTCTGGAATTCATGCTGAAGTTATGTCGCTAGTTTCTTAAGCTGGGGGATAAGTACCAACCATCCCTGTGTTATGTCTTGGGAAGTTCAAGCATAGTTTTCTATGGTTCAATCTTGTTTAAAAAATGAAACCACCCACCTCAGGCATAGTTTCCTCTTGTTCGAGCTTCTGTAAAAATGAAACCAAGTTCAAGTATAGTTTTGGCTAGTTTTAAGCTTGTGTAAAAATAAAATCTATCCCAAGCATAATTTTTATTTTGTTGTAAGCTTGCATAAAAATGAAAACAATCCTGAGCTTAGTCTTTATTCTTTCTCATGCTCATAAATACATGAGAATAAGTTACCGAGCTTAGTCTTTGTTCTTTCTTGTGCTCATAAATACTTGAGAATGTAACCAAGTAAGCTTTTATCACTTTTTTGGACTCGTAAAGGTTATACAAAAAAGGAACCCCCAGGAGTTCAGTTTAAGCTCTTTTCAGACTCTCTAAACATGAAAATATTGTCGAGCGATCTTGTTCTTTTCACGCTCATTAAAGTATTTGAACAAAAATTCTATTGAGAGGTATTTTATCTCTTTTTCAGTCTCATCATACTGCTTTACGAAAAAGGACCTTTTGGAGTTTTCTTTAAGTGTTTTTCAGACTCTCTAAAATTGAAAAACCCCTGAGTTTTCTCTCTTTGGACTCGTTAAGTAAACATCGAAAGACCCTTATGGGACCGAACCACTCTTTATTAGGGTTCGTTAAACATACTCTGAGGAACTTGTCCGAAGGATGAGCTTACATCAACAAGCATATGTTATCCTCCTCAAGCTTGCGTAAAAGTAAAGAGGTACTCACCATAAATGGTGGGGGGAAAATTTGTAAAGAAATGTGTCTAAACCTATATTCTATGGAAGAGTCACCTTTGAACATGACACCCTTTCACTCGCTTTGTGTCTAGGTTGGAAAATTGTCTTGTCTCTTGATCATACTCCTTTATAATATTACCCTTTGGTGTGTGATCCCTATTGTTGAGTCAGTATTTCCAAGAAAGTTTTCGTGTCATCAATATGTTCAAAGAGAAGTTAAACCTGGAAATCCTTCTATTGCGTCGAAAATTTCTGCAGTCCTTATATTGCGTCGACCATCCCTAAGTCAGTTTTGAATCACTTATTACTCTAATCTACTTCAAATATTTTTACCTGTTTTGTGTCATTAATGGAGGATACATTAAGGCATTCCTGTGACGAGTCTTTTACTGTCGACTTCAACTCATTATCCAGGAATTAGACTTAGAAACTAATTGGTACCTTGGAACTTCCATGCCTCAATGGCAGGTTTCCTCACTTTCGACAATGGGTTTTCATTATTGACCCCTGATTGGGAGATTTCGCCGAGTGTTCATGATCCATATTTTATGATCAGAACGAAATGACTACATATTATTAATAGATGCTTAACACAGAATAACATAGATACAGTAAAACAGGTTTTCTATTCAATAAGGAAATACGTTGAAACTGTAAAATGCAGCGGAAAACAAGCTTCCTGGAATGGTGGCGGCTTATCTCTGAGAAGAGATGTGACGATTGTGCTCATTCGCAAGAATATGATTAAAATGAGGATATGAAGGCATATTTACAATAAACAAGAGTTTCAAAAACCATAAACATCCAAAAACCTAACCCTAGGAGATGAAGCGCCAAAAGTCATGTGGGTCCTGTTTGGGTAAGTTAGTACATCAACTTCCCGGGGTCGTAACTTTTGCATACAATCTTTGTTTTAGGTGTACGATAGCCCATTGGAAAGATCTATTCGAGGACTACAATAGTTTCCCATTTGTGATTGCAACATACCCAAAAAAACATCATTTAGGACCTCAAAACGGCTCCAGAAGTTCAGGACCCAAAAAACTGCTAAAAATAGTAAATTACCAAAATTGCCAGAAAGTTGTTTTGAGCCAGTTGGAACATGTGGGTGGCCACCGATATCCAACTAGATCAATCCTCCCTCCTTAGGAAGCAATGGTCTCCAGTGTGTTGAGTTCCCCCATCAGATGAGGAAATTTCCGCTGAATTTGGCCCCGGGTGAGCCACTTGCCTTGGTGCAGGAGTTGTCTGGCTTTGAAGACTCGATAAATATGGATCCTTTGTTGTCGAGTGCCCTTGATCTGTGTGTCCACAATTTGATCACTGGATTCCTGTTGTATGCAGTCGGGGTTGAGCTCTGTTGGTGTCAATTGTTCTTCTACGTCTGAGGTGTCCAATAATGGTGGGAAATTAGGCTGAAGGAGGTACACGTTGAACACTGGGTGCATGCCAAGGAAAGGAGGAATGTTGAGCTCAAACGCATTATCGCCCAAAACCTCAGTGATGGTGTATGACCCATAACGGAGTGGGAAAATCTTTCGATGGGGTCTTGTAAGGCGTTATTTCTGCAAGTGCAACCAAACTTTATCGCCCACCTGAAACTTATGTGGAACCCGATGTTGATCATGGCACTTCTTGTACTTGTCATTGAACTTCTGTAGGATATCCTGAACCTGTTGGTGGATGTGTTGAATCCTCTCAATGAACCGGGTGGTTTTGTCAGCCTCAGTTGGAGCAGGAGAGGAGTCGGCCGAGGAGACCGCAAGGGGAAGTGAAACATCTATGGGACCCAATGGTTGGAATCCCAACCCCACCTAAAAGGGGTTGTGGCCAGTTGAGCTATGCAAGGCTCGGTTGTAGCTATGTTGGACATAGAGAAGACTTTCATTCCATGTGCGAGGGTGCTTGGAATTATACATGTGCAGGATATGCACAATCATTCAATTTACGACCTCAGTTTGGCCATCTGTCTGGGGGTGGAAGGTCATGGATTTGGTGAGCTTGGTGTCCAGCAATGGCTAGAGGCTCGACCAGAATGTGATAAGAAATCAACTGTCCTGATCTGAGACAATGGTTTGTGGGATTCCAAAATGTACCCAGACTCGCTCAAAGAAGAGCTTGGCAGTGGCTTCTGCTGTGATGCTCTTCTTGTAGGCAACCAGAATCGCCATCTTAGAAAAGTGATCAACAACCAAAAAAACACAGTCATTTCCCTGCTTGGTGGATGGGAGGCCCGACATGTAGTCCATTGAGATGGATTCCCATGGCCTATCAGGAGTAGGAAGAGCAGTGTACAGGCCCTATTTCTTAGTGTTCGGTTTGGCAATAACATAGGCAGTGCAAGACCTGATATACTTGTTGACCTCTTGTCGAAGTTTCGGCCAGTAGAAATGTTTTTGTAGCATCGCCACTATCTTTTTGATGCCAAAGTGTCCTTCCACTTGACTGTAGTGGGCTTCCCAGATCAGCTTCGCTCACTCGCTTGATGGAACACAGATATGGCCCAAATGACACAACAACCCATCTTGAAGATGGAAATTATCGATAATTGCCTTTGCACCCAATATTTGGTAGGTGGTGGCGAAGTCGAGGTTTGCCTCATAGAGTTGGGGCCATCCAGAGGTCTCATGGCTGCAAGAATCTAGCACTGTGGTGAGTGTCGCGACTGGTGGTCTGCTGAGGCAATCAGCGATGCGGTTGGTGCTTCCTGTTTTATACTTGATGTTGAGGTGGAATTGTTGCAAGTATGTGGACCACTTTTGATGGTGATCATTCTGCAATTTTCCTTGTGTCTGCATGAACTGTAGTGGCTTATGATCAGTGTGGATGACTGTCTCCTTCCCAAGAATGTAATGTCTCCACTAGCAGCATGCTTGCACAATGGAGTACATTTCTTTGTCGTAAGTAGGGTAGTTACGGATAACATCTGATAGTTTCTCACTATGATAGGCCATGGGTGGCCGTGCTGAGTGAGAACGACACCCACAACATAGTTTGAAGCATCTGTCTCGATCTCAAAGGGATGTTGCAGGTCTAGTCGTGAAAGTACTGGGGATGAGCACAAGCGCTTCTTCAAATCATCAAACACTTGTTGTTGGGACTGGCCCCATGCAAATTTTTCCTTACCACCACCCCTGGTTATTTGGCTAAGGGCCCATGCAATATGGGATAATCCCAACACGAACCTGCGGTAGAAATTGGCAAGGCCCAAGAAGCTATGAAGCTCAGTGAGTGTGGTTGGGGTTGGCCAATCACAGATGACTTGGATCTTGGCTGGGTCCACATGTACGCCATGTTGATCAATGATGTATCCCAGGTAATGGACCTTATCCATGCCGATTGAGAAATTTTCTAAGTTGGTGTATAGCTTGTGCTGCCACAGGGTGTGCAGAACCTGCTGAATATGCTGCAAGTATTTGGCCCAAGTCTTGTTGTAAATGAGAATGTCATCCAGATACACCACTACAAAAGTATTGGTGAATGGTCACAGGATATCGTCCATCATCCTCATGAAAGTGGCTGGAGC